>JAYMTN010002252.1:0-11364 GCA_036897425.1 Erodium trifolium | reverse complement strand
TTACTCCCAGTTGTTCCACAGACTGATCTGGGGCAAACTTTATCCCTAAAATAGGTCTGGTTACTTTTCCAAACTTCACCAGTTGGTCGACAATGCCATTGACCTGGACACATAATGAAATCATTTGAAATTAGTACGCCCTGAAACTGAATTTGCCAAAACTGCCATACAGTATCTTAGTAATTACTCACAGTATCAACTGGAATGGAAAATCCAACACCAGAGGATGCACCAGATGGAGAATATATGGCTGTATTGATCCCAATAAGGCTTCCTGAACTATCAAGAAGTGGCCCTCCACTATTACCAGGGTTGATGGCTGCATCTGTTTGTATAACATCTTGAATTGGACGGCCGGTAGCAGCAGAACTGATTTCCCTTCTAAGTCCACTGCATATATTATAGAAGGTATCTTGGTAAAAATGTGGCACTTAAATTAAAACTAAAATAATTGAGGCTGGCTTGCTTTCTCACAGCTGACATATGAAATGCACTTTTAAGTAATGATTTTCCAATAGACATCTATACTTCAATTACTTTCTTCAGTAGACTCAATTCAGTACAAAAGATACCCTGCGACAAGAAGCCCATTCATTTTTACTGTTTTAGAATAATCTCCAGCCGCACCTGCTCCCAAGCAGATGTACCCACTGAGGTCCGAACCTCTGACCTCAAGGAAGTAAGAGAGCTCTCAGACCACCAGGCCAACGCATAGTCAAGCACACATTAATACTAGTATAAACTTTTGAAAAGGAAAACTCCGGCATGAGTTTCGATGAAGTCGGTGTATTTCTAACAACTCAACTATTTTCAGAGTCCACAACAACCTAATCAGCGTTATCTCTAAAAACTATATACACAGAATATTTGTCTCCAGAAAATAACCTAGATGGACTTCTTACCTGATAACACCAGTTGTAAGAGTATGATCAAGTCCAAACTGCACAAAGATGAATCACATGAAGCAAAACGTAATCAAAGTTGGATACTAGAACATATTGCAAAAAACATGTATAGAACTTTAAGTACTAATGATACGGGACAACTATAATATTTAATCTAGCTCTTCTATGCCATGATATGAATTAGGGAGTCTAAATAAATGGTAACCAAGCAGAAATCACATCAATCTATAACCCAAGATAGGCCTCAATTTTGATATATAGATAGGCGTTTTTGGAGGATCAATCCCTTTAGCCATCCCCTTGAATTCTGATTTCTGAGCAGAAAAGAAGGTAGAAGAATTCCTTCCATTGGATAAGATTTATATTCCACTATTTCGTTGGCGTCTACTATTTCAATCAACTGGATACGAAGGAAGCATCACGATTATTCCCTAGTTGGTCATAACCTCAATGATAAATTATGAATTACATATTTCAAGCATGAACTGTTTATTTCTAACCATGGAATTCAATTGAAGTGCTATAGTGAAGCAAGAGCCAAACATCACGTACAATTTTATTTTGAGAAAAGTACTCACAGGGTTTCCGATAGCAAACACTTTCTGACCAACAAGTAAATCTGCGGAGATTCCAACAGGTATGGGTCTAAGTTTCTCTTGGGGCGCATCAATACGGAGCACAGCAACATCCTTGTCTTGGTCAAATCCAACAACTTTCGCATCGTATGTTGACTGGTCAGAAAGAGTGACCCTGTACATAACTATCTCCGCTCAAAAAAAGGCCAACAATAAGGAATACACCACTATGAAACTAACTAGCATTTTGATTAACATGCCATTTTATAATCAGACCATAGTACTCACTCAAGATGTCTAACCAAACGAGAGTCGCGTTCATCAGTCAGAGAAATTGTTCAAACTGGATTGTGCTGAAACTCGTACTTAGTACAAACACCTTCTATACCTTAATCACCAGTTGCATTAACAATTGTGAAGTTCATCTTCTATTCTTATTCATCTCTTGCATTAATGGTTGTGAAGTTTCAATATGTGCTAACACCATTAGCAATACTTCAAAATGAATATACTAAAAAAAGAACAAAATTAAAGCCAACCGACCTGAGATCAGAAGCACCACGAATCACGTGATAATTGGTGACAATGTGCCCATCTTTATCCCACACAAAGCCCGATCCCGAACCTTGTGGCACCTCCAGCACGTCTAGCGTGAAAGCATCCTGCCTAAACCACATCAAATACATCAATCAATTCTTCTAAAGTCATAAAACTACGATCAAATCCAATCCAGTTTTCAACATACTTGACAGCTAAATTGGTGATGTAGACGACGGAAGGCGTGTTCTCCTGGAATAGGCGCACAGTAGCGAGCTCATCGGTCTGCAATTTCCTCGGCGTAGTGACGACAAAAGCCGAAGCTGAATCGACATCAGCTACAAGCAGAGAGAGCGATAAGGCAGCAGAAGTGAAGAAAACGAGAAGAGAATCCAAACACAGCCTGTGCACAGATGGCGAAGTGGCAGCGCTCGTGGCCGGAGCTCTCTCGCTCCGGTGAGGCTCGCAACGGAGAAGAGAGAGAATACGAGGAACCGCGCGAATTTTGTTCCTGAGAATGGGAGATTTGGGGAGCAAGAGGCTAGGTCTCCTGTTTGGAGAGCGAGAAAGTGGAGGGGGAAAAGCCACCGGAGAGGTGTAGAAGAACGTGGAAATGAGTGAATAAGCGGCCATCTCTGAGTTAGGACAGTTGGATTGACTCGCGGAGTATTTGTGTGTTACTTCCATTCCGGTCAGATCAGTAGGAGCGTTGATGGACCCACGGCCACTACATGCCGTTGATCTTGTTGGTTCAAGATCTTGGCCGTTCATTCTTTTTGTTTAAGGTGTTGACTGCCCTTGACAAATGTTCCTTATTGTCAACAGTTTTTGTGGCACACATTACACTGGAAAGTGGGAACGTACCAGAGGAAGCAAGCACCTTGTGTCCACGGAGTCTTTATAGTTCATAAACATTTTTATATTTCAATTTAATCAGTCATCTAAATTTTCTTAGTCTAGATTCCGTCATGTTGATTCCATGCAAGCAAATGAAGAGTAAATTAAAATATTTCGAATAGCTTATAACCGAGTTAAAATAAAATAAATTTTAAAATACTTTAATAATTAAATTAAAATGACATAATGTTCATATATCAAACTTAAAGTATCAGTAGTTCATCCCAAGAGCCTAATCTCTTCAGAATTCGGTCCTTAATAAACTGAACGCTCTACACATGTTCTGACTCATAATCACTGGCAACCCTAAGTAGGTCCCAACATCTTCAACCCTAACCATGCTTAATCATTGTCTCTCTTGTGATTTCCGTGGTGTTCGGCTAAAAGACACCGAGGACTTCTGAATATTGACATGTTGCCCCGACGCCTTCTCATATAAGTTCAATAACTCCCTCCACCTGAGAGCCTCTTCTTCCGTTGCATGACCAAAAATGAAGTTGTCATCTACAAAGAAAAGATGAGCAACTGATGGGGCATCTCTCGAACCTTAGAACCATGAATCAATCCACGCTCCTCAAAATGATCGATCAACCTCAAAAGCCCTTCCGCACAAATAATGAATAAGCATGGTGAGAAGGGGTTGATTGACATCGAAAATTTATGATCCTTAATTTGAACAAACATCATACATGTCCATATTTTCAAGTATATACAAAAAAATTAAGCATCTCTTAAGAAATGTATCTTCGGAAGCATGAAATCGGGCTACAAATTCAATTCGATGCTTGCACTATTTTATATCATTAGTTTATTTTCGGTACTTCATTTTTATCAAATCTTAGTTTTTCTGTCAAACTAAAAAATCAAATCTTAGTTTTACAATAAAACTTTAAGGTCAAATTATAAAGTAAAACTCTACGTGTGTCTCGGTTAATTTTTAAAATTCATCACATGTACAATTTTATTCTATGAAAATATTTTAATGTCGGACGTTGTGATACTTGGTTTCATCATGATGTAATAAGAGTAAGTATCTCATCCATGAGCACAGGAGCAACTCAACAGAAGTTCCACAGGAGACAAGTTGGTGCACCAGAAAGAGAGTGAAACTCTAACAGTTCTTTATTACCATTGAAATCTTACAACAAAGACAAAATGCCACAGCAACAATAATTTCACTATAGATACACCTTCTTCCTATGCCTCCACTTCTCCTTACTTATTTTCCGAAACTTGTCAGGATCAAATTGAATGAACAAAACCAATCAAATACACCTAAACTGTAATGCCAGTCTTATATACATCATAGTACCTTGATCCCACCTTCCTTTCTCATCTGGACATTGCTGTCGAGAAGGGTCTCCAATGATCTCGATTGCCTGCTCCTAACTCGTCCAGCTTCCCTCAAAAGCTCAGTCAGTCTCTCCTTCTCGTCATCCACATCGGGATTTGCTGTCCCCAGCTTCTCTTCTCTAATGTCCACAACATGTTCCAAGATCTCAATGGCATCATCCAACCTGTTCAGTTCATTGGGTCACATGTAAAGTTCAGAACTTCAGAATGAAACTAGTTTATGGGGTGATGAGTCTGATGACTGACAAGGATAAGGGATGGTTATAGATAGTTATCGCAACCTTAATCAACCCCAACTAAAAGAAAACGGATTTTAAGCCTCCCTAACTTCCAAAAATTTACACATAGCTCCTTTGTGTCAAAAATGCCTCCGACCCTAGTCCCATAAAAGACTTCATAACTACCACAAAGATATCAATCGTATGTAGAAAAAGATTTGAGTAGATACAAAAAGACTCCTTAAAAACTAAAACTATCAAAAAGACAACAAAAAGGTATTATTTTTTTAGACTGAGGTCAAGCGCATTTTCGTCAGTTTTTGATAACAAAGAGTTGTATGTAAATTTTTGAAAGTTGGAGAGACTTAAAATCCGCCTTTTAAATTGGGGTTAGTTAATTGTAAAAGGTGATAATTAGGCAACAACTATAAGTAATTTTCCCTATGAATAAAGCTTCTACAGACAAAAATATCAGACTACAAAACG
Source organism: Erodium trifolium (assembly GCA_036897425.1). Classification (NCBI taxonomy): domain Eukaryota; kingdom Viridiplantae; phylum Streptophyta; class Magnoliopsida; order Geraniales; family Geraniaceae; genus Erodium; species Erodium trifolium. The sequence continues at coordinate 6,393 of JAYMTN010002252.1, read as the reverse complement.
AGGTTTCATGTACCTTCCCATGGCATCATAAGTACCAGCCAGGTTGCTGTAAACACCCAATGTGTCTGAGTGATATGGTCCATATTCTACTTCCAATATGCTCCTTGCTTCTTCAAACAGATCTGCAGCCTCATTGATGGCATAAAGCTGCACACAGGCGAGACCCATTTGGTTGAGAGCAATCCCAAACAATGCTGATTTCTTCTCTCCACTTGCCCTAAACTTTGAAATGGCACTTTTCAAGATATTATAAGATTCAGAATAATTTCCCATCATGTAGTACATGACCCCCATTTGAGCCTCAATCCCTGCAATTGTACTCTGCTGTCCAGGGGCATTCCCGTAAATCTTCGAAGCCCTTTTGAGCAACTTGAGAGCCTGCTCCAATTCATTCATGGATTGATAGATAGAAGAAACAGCAATAAACCCGCTTGCAATTTCTTCTGAGGGGATCCCGGGGTTTGGCTTCAGATAGATTCTGAGTGCATTTTGGCAGTAAGACTTGGATTCTCTGAACTTTCCTGTTTTATTGTAGAGATCAGCTAAACGAACAAAGACTGAAGCAACTGTAGGGTGGTTCTCTCCTTTGGATGACGTGAACACAGTGAGTGCTTTCTGATAAGCAAAAACAGCTTCATCGTAGCGGGCCAAGGACAAGTATGCATCTCCAATGCTGCAATCTATTGAAGCTATGTCCACTTCATTGGCATTTGAAGACATGGACATGCTTGCCAAAACATAATGCTCAAGAGCGGCTTCATGATCTCCTTTGGAATCACATATCAGTCCCATGAGTCTTCTATCTGCTGCTTCTTCAAGAGAAACAGAACCAGTGTCTCTGTGGATGTCAAGAGCCATCTGACATAGCTTCTCAGCTTCATCGAACTGCAATGCTTGAACATGAGCTTCAGCAACGTACCTACAAGTCTCACCAACTCGAGGATCTGCTTCTCCCAAGGCCTGTCTCTGGATCTCCAAACCGGCTGTGTAAAGCAGTAGTGAGTTTTCGATCTGACCCAGCATTGCATAAGTGTCGCCCAACTGCATGCACCCGGCAAATTTAGCAAGTGCGTGATCTTGACCATCTTCTAGTGCTGGGATTTCGATGGACTGCTCAAGAACAGGTATGGCCTTATTGTACATCCCCAAACTGCAGTATATTGCTGCCAAAACATGCAGACACATGACCCGCTCCAAATTGGGTTTCTCAGCAGCACACTTCTCAAATGATTTCGTTGCTCGAAGAGCCAGTTCAAGAGCTTTCCTGGGATTTTCCCCAGAAGCAAACATGTCCCTTGTCTGCTTAAGCAAGTAGGGCCCAAGGTCAGGATTGTCCACAGGATCCTCCTTGTTCCCATTCCGAAGCTTAGCTCCAAGGAGAGCCAAACCCAAACTTTTTTGCCTTTCAACACTAAGATCTCCATCTCTTTTCTTTGAACTCTTGTCGATTGCTCGTCTTCCTCGAGAGGACTTGCTCTTGGGGCTTGATCTTGTTGAGGCTTCACAGTCACCTCCTCTAGCTTGTTGGGTCTTGCCCTTCTTTCCCGATTTCTTCCCAGAAGACCCTTTCTCATTCTCAATCCCTCCATTGTTGTCCTGATTCTGGTTCTCCACCACTACTTCCTTCATAATCTCAACCTCCCCAATGTCTCCGACAAGATGGCGCAACTCAGAATCAATCCTCGACTCTTCCCCATAAGATTCGAAGCTTGATTGTGACTGATCAGAGCTCCCCATCTCACAGACATTGTGGTATAGCTGCTCAATGGAAGTATCAACAATCCCATCAATTGCTAGATCGATTGAGTCACTCCGCTGACTCTGAGGACTCAATGCACTTCTTGGAGAGCCCCTCTCATTAAAACTCTCTTTGTAAGCTGTGAAGTCACCGTTAGATTCATCTATTCTGCTATCCATAGCCAACCCAGGCATAACTACACTGAAAATCGAACCCCAAAAGAAAGAAAAAAAAACTATAACTAGAGGAACAACAACATATGAATAAACAAAGCCATGTCATAACTTCCAGAAAAAACACCGAGAAACAAGGAACAAATTCAAACCCATAGCTATAATTCTTAAACTTCAACAGTAATTTGAGCATTCATTAGATAAAATACTCATACAGAAATGATCTAATCACCATTAGAGGCAATAAAAGCAAAGTTCTTAGGGTGAACAAAAACATATGAACACACAAACCCACATCATAGCTTTCAGAAAAACAAGGAAACAAATCCAATCCCACAGCTAGAATTCTTAAAACTCAATAGTAAATAGAGCATTCATGTGATCAGAATATTTAAAAGCGATATAAAGTAAGCAATGTTCTAAGAGAACTTTCATCAAACAGAACACATGCATAGAAACAGAAAGCTCCAAAATCACAAATCCTCCATCTTAACAAAACCCAAATCAAATAAGAGAAACCCAAATCAAATAAGATAGTTTCACTTACAGATACCAACAAAACTACGAGAAACTCAGCTGGGGATCAATGGGTCAAGATCCAAGCAACCCAAATGTTGCATAAAAACACTTACAACAACTACCCAGAAGTTAAAACAAAGTAATGGCCGAGAAGAAAAAAGGAAAAGGAAACATTTATATACAGAAATTGACAAATGGCGATAAGGAGTGTGCACCTAAGTTGACAATGGAAGAAGCTTGACGCTTGAAGCTTTCAATGGGGGTTACGTACAGATACAGAGATGTATGTATTGTATGCTTGTAGCTCGCTATAGACTAAATAGCTCTGTTTTTAGAGAAGAGGACATGGGAGGGGTAATTGAGCAATTATGGGAGAAGGGTAAGGGCAAAAAGGGAAGAAAGGGGAGAAATACAGGTAATATGTATGTGTATGTATAGGTGTGTGTGGGGTTGAAGAAAGATGGAATGTTGAAGCAACGACGAGGACCGCGACTCCTCTCCCACCTCTCCCTCTCTCCCCCTCTTCATCTCCAACAAACATTTATTTTTTTATTTTTTATAAAATTAATTAGTTTTTATTTGGAAATGAGTAGGTTACTGGGCTGTGACAGAAAGGCTTGTCGTGTGTTGGCCACGTGTAGCCGAGAGAAGGTTCGGCTGTGGTGGTAATGATTGGTTGCTTTTAGGAATGGCGGTGGTGGGTGGTCCATCTCGGATGTGGACCACCCGTGCGGATGTTTCTGGTAGGCTTTAGCTTTTTGTAGATCTTCGATTTGGGTTCTTGTACCGGCCCATTCCTTTGTGGGCCCAATTATGTATTAGCGCCCATAACATGCTAATCACTAAGAATCGTTGAAATGAAATTACCGTTACATCATTTCATTAAAAATGTATGGGTCTTGTGATGTGACTGTTCCATTATTTCAAATAATGTCAATAGATTTTTTTTATTAATTTCTCTTTTTTTCATATATTATATATCAACTTTTCAAATATGGACTTATAAAACAAAAATAATATCACATACTATAGATTTGTCATACACTAATATTACCGACTCTAGGCACAACTAATGTACAACAAATACACACTTGCGAATAATGTAATTTTCATCAACTACAATATTGATATTATTTTAGAATATTATTATATACTGTGTGAAAAATAAGATTATTGTTGTGAAAGTAAAAACAATATCTTGTGAATGGAAAAACAATATTGAAGAGAACAAGAAAACATGGAGAGAGTAGAATAGATTGTTGTATTGATATGATTTCATCCTTTACAATAGCCTTTGTATTGATATGATTTCATTCTTTACAATAGCATCTATTTATATGTTCATAACATGTACATGAGATGTTATAACTTTAATGACATATTAATCTATACATAAAAACAGAAATGAAAATACCAAAGGTCATGAAATAAAGATGTCATCCACCATATATATTTTTCATAACAATTATGGATTTTTTTTATTGGTTGGCCTAGTAAATGATTAATGAGTACCTTTAAAACTAATAATTAAGAACCATAAGGAATTTATTCAAAAAAAAACATGACACTTACGAAAATAGCATTGAGATTTATATATTAAAGTTTTGAAAAAAGTCGACGGTTTATGAGTTTTAAATTTATTGGGATAATTACGTTTGACTATCCAAACTTATCCATGGATTACAAGTTACTACCCAAAATTTCTAAATATACTCATCACTACCCTGACGTTAACACATTTTTATACTTAGATACCTTTTTTTAATCATTTGAATTTTCCGTTGCCAGGAAAGTGTAAAAAATAACATTTGCAAATTATGGTCATTAAGTTTTCCTTAAGTGTAAAACGTGTCAACGTTAGGATTAGGATAGTCATGAGTACTTTTAGAACTGTTAAGTAATAACTTGTAATCCGTGGATAGGTTTGGATAATCAAACATAATTATTATAATTTATTTTAGTACCAATAAAGATTAAGGTTTGTTCACAATCAAATGGAATTGAACAAAAAACATAATAATAAAGTTATTACCAATCCATTGTCATACAATTACTACTTCCTCAAAATTTAGAACTTCAAAACCACTAATTAAACCGGAGGAAACCCTTAAAATATCAGTTTTACTTCAAAACCGGAGGAGACCCTTAAAATATCGGTTTTATTTCAACATGGAGACTAGAGAAGAACCGAACTCGGATGGTCGTGGAGGAAAGGGGACAAGAACCCGTGAATCACGGACATCAAATGATTAAGCTAAAGTGGTCAACACGAGCTATGGAGTTGTAGCATGCAACTATGTAGTTTCATGTTCAGGTGGGGCCCAAAAACATTTGATTTTTGTACATATAAAAACACGATCATATGTTTAGGTTGGACCCAAATTGTCCAAAATATGTTTAGGTGATCGCAGCTAATTACCTAACAATGTTCGTGATGTCGTTTTATTTTATTCCCTCGGTTGTGAGCCACCATTGAGCTGATGATTATTTTATGTACTAACAATGTCAATGATATCAAATGGCGGCGCATAACCTTGTTCCTGTTTTATACAAATAATACCATAGAGATTAAGGGCCTGTTTTTTTTTTCTTCAAGAAAAGAAGATTTTATTAATAATAAAGGTTACTAAATAGAATGACGATCGAAATACAATATAAGTTATTCCTTTAGAAAGAGGTGAATCCATTACTCTAGTTCAAGAACGGCAACCGACTTTCTATCGTTTGTTTGATCTTATTACATTATAACTTCGGATATCAAGTAAGATTATAAGAATTATACGTTGTCCAACTTGAAACAAGTTAGCTTGTATTGAATGCACGTTGATTCCATAATGAGATCGATATACCTGGCAAGGTGGAGCATGCTAACCGGTCAAGGATAAGGTTGTACCATGGCAAAGGAGATGGGTCAGACTGAGCTAGTCTCTCAAAGACATGTAGGATGACACTCCCCCTTTGTCATCTTACACTGGTTATGGGCTTCATTCGGTCTGATTAGACTACTTAGCAGACCTCGTTTATAAATAAGGAGTCACTAGTATATTCGATTTTATCCTATTGTCTCTCAGGGGATTCAACAGCTTTCCAACAGATTTTTCCGTTGCCTACATGAAGGGCTTCAACACAATATGAGATTATCCAACTAGTAGAAAGCCACCAGGGGCCTTTTTGGGCAGATCCTTGAAGCCATATCCGTCATCACGGAGTGTCCACCCTTACCGGCCCAACCAACCTTAATCCTTTGCCTCGGCTTCCACCGTCACACCTTCGTCTCTCCAACTTCCGACCACCAAGGTCCAAAACGAACCTAGCTCACGTCATCACCGAACTCCCATAACCTAACAGTGTCTTCGGATGTTTTTATTCATACGCTGTTACTTAAGTTCTCTAAAAAATAGTATTTAAAAAAATTGACAGTTTTGAATGTATTTTAGATAGAGTTAATTCAAAAATATTAGACCAAATTAATGACTTTCTTTAAATTCCATGAACCAGAATATAAATAATCCTAAATATATATATTTAGTAGATTGTAAGACAAAATAAAAAAAAGAGGAGTTAGGTGGCCTACCTATTCCATTATAGGGAATCAAAAATGATACACCAACAAACAAGTCCTTATTTATTTGTCTATATTCCGAAGATCAGCTTTTGTTAGAATTCTGCCATATTCTTATCCTTATTTATTTGTCTATGCTATGAAGATCAGCTTTGGTTAGAACTGTCTCGTTCTCCCTCCTGTTCATGATTAAAACTATAAAAATTACACCCGACCTGCCGGATTCAGCCTAGAGAACTAAGGGCTAAACCCTATAATGCACATTTGTATATATATATATATATATTGATAACAATTGTGTAATTGTATTGTATTTGATGTTGTTGATTGTTCAGTACAATGAGAGCATCCCTTTATATAGGGATTAACTCTATGCGAAATAAAAAATACTAATGCTAAGT
>JAYMTN010002251.1:0-11364 GCA_036897425.1 Erodium trifolium | reverse complement strand
GCCATTACGTCGTCCAGAGCAAGCTCGGTTGGGGCCATTTCTCCACCGTCTGGCTCGCCTGGGACACCCATCAATCCGTACTTCTCTTATCTCCCTTCCCTCTATTTTTTTTCTGTTGCTGAACAATTTAGATCCTTTGGTGTGTTATCGGTTTCTACTCTGTGCTTGTTTGGTTACCCAGAAAAAGAAAATTCTGATTTTGACTTCTGGGAAGCAGTTAGATCGTTTAGGAGCCTAATAGAAACTAGTATATGTAATTGTTTTGGGACCTGAGTCTTTGGACCTCATTTGGGCTTGTTGCAATTGACAATCATTTGATTCAGCTGAGCTGATGAGTTAATTGCTAGAAATTGAGATGATAGGGTTTATGATTATGAATATCATCCCAGCTGAGTTCATTCTCACTGATTCACTCAATATCAAAACTTGCAGAGATATGTAGCTCTTAAGGTACAAAAGAGTGCTCAGCACTACACTGAGGCAGCCATGGATGAGATCACCATCTTGCAACAGATTGCAGATGGAGACCCAGAAGATACGAAGTGTGTTGTAAAGCTTTTAGATCATTTTAAGCATTCGGGTCCGAACGGGCAACATGTTTGTATGGTTTTTGAGTATTTAGGAGACAATCTATTGACTCTGATCAAGTATTCGAGTTACCGTGGCATGCCTATTCATAAGGTTAAGGAGATCTGTTTTCATATCTTGGTGGGTTTGGATTACTTGCATAGACAGCTCTCGATTATACATACTGATCTCAAACCAGAGAACATTTTGTTAATGTCAATGATTGATCCGGCTAAGGATCCCCGAAAATCGGGTGTTCCTCTCATTCTTCCAACCAGCAAGGATAAAACTGCTTTTGAGTCTTTGGTTGCAAAGGCTTCAAATGGAGAGTTGGGTAAGAATCAGAAGAAGGATATTAGGAGAAAGGCTAAGCAAGCAGCTCTGGGATGTGCAGATAAGGAAGTCTCTGTTGAATCTGGGACTGATCCTGAAATTTCTGGCACTACAGATTCTTCTCTTCATACAAAATCAAATGTGGGTTCTGCTGAAGATCAAGTTGGATTATCAGATGCTGATGGGACAAAAGGCCCTGGTCAAGTAAGTCAGAGTAGTAAGAGCAGGCGTAGTTCTGCAAGGCAAAAACTATTGGCATCAGCTGAATTGAATTGCAAATTAGTTGATTTTGGGAATGCGTGCTGGACATACAAACAGTTCACAAATGATATTCAGACGCGACAGTATAGGTGCCCTGAGGTCGTCCTGGGATCAAAATATTCTACTTCTGCAGATCTTTGGTCCTTTGCATGTATATGTTTTGAGCTTGCAACTGGTGATGTTCTCTTTGATCCTCACAGCGGTGACAACTTCAATAGAGACGAGGTATGAACGAATGCTTTCCGAAAACAATATTAATTATCATGTTCTAACACTGCATTCATGATAGTCACTCAAAGCATGAAAATAAAAATTCAAATGTTGGAACAATTGTAGATTGTATGCATATATAACAAATTCGAATGTTTGCTCCTAACACTGTCACATCTTTTGTTTTGTAGTATATATGTGCTAAATCCTAAAAAATTCATAATCAGCAACTAGAGTTGGCTACAGTATATGATGAATTGGTGCGACCTCTATATATTCTTGCTGGGTGGCATTTTGAACCAAATATAGCATTATGCTGATGTCAATTAGGATGTTGATGATTTATATAATGTTTTATATGTAGTCGCACTTTTGTCATCCAAACCATTTTATGAAACAAACGGTACAGCAGTTCATTGACTTGGTTATCTTGTAAAATATAACTTAATTGGCATAAATTTTACAGGTCAACTGTCAGTATGTGATTGTATAATAGGTATGCTTATAAGTTCTAATCGGCTGATATGGATGGTTTTAGAAAACTCTTAGTATGTGATTGTATAATAGTAAAGGATAATCTGACTCAGCTACCTCGAAGTGTGTACCATTCTCAACTAACTACCCCTAAGTTAAAAAAAAATTGACTACCCCTTAAGTTGTTTTAGTCTCATTCTACCCAGCTTTGGGTTGTGAAATGATGAAAATACCCTCATGTAAAAAGAGAGGATATTTTCATCATTTTACCAAAAGTAGATGGAATTAGGTTAAATTGAGACCCAAAATTTTAGGGGTAGTTGATTGAAAAAGGTGTGTATTTAAGGGTAGTTGAGTGAAACTGTCACTAAAAGCTATGATTACAATTTCTGGCAGTACTGCCTCTACATTTTTTGCCATTTATAAAAAACATGAGAACAATTATGGGTATGAGCTGTGCATCTGTATAGACAAGCTGTAAATTTATTCTTTTTTGTTTCAATCATATATGATGACCCATATTTTTTTTCCTTGTCTCTGTTGTAGGACCACTTAGCACTGATGATGGAGCTGCTCGGGATGATGCCTCGCAAGGTAAGAATTAAGATAGTCCCGTTTCTGTAGATTAGTGAAAACTAGTGAGTTAAGTCTAACATTGACTATACTCAGATTGCACTGAGTGGGCGCTATTCCCGGGACTTTTTCAATAGATATGGTGACTTGAGACATATTCGGAGGCTGCGCTTCTGGCCCTTGAACAAAGTTTTGTTAGAGAAGTATGAAATGAATGAACAAGATGCAAATGACATGGCTGATTTTCTAGTTCCTATCCTTGATTTTGTCCCTGAGAAGCGACCCACTGCAGCTCAGTGCCTTCTCCATCCCTGGATCAATTCAGGACCTCGATTGCTTGAACCGTCCATGCCTCCCAATGAAAATGAAATTGAGGACAAGTCCGTTTCTGAGAAAAAGAAGAGAGAGAAGGAAGAGAGAGAGGCAATGGAGATCGGTATTGGAAAAATTGCTATCACTGCAGATTCTAAACCAGTTAAAGACCCTGAGCCCAGTGGTAAGCCCTCTGGTACAATGAGATCTAGTTCGTTTAAGTACAAATCTGGCCTATGAGCTCTCCTCTAAGGAGGGTCCTGCTCCATGATTTTTATGAGGTACTTGTGGAAATGAATGTGCATTGCTTGTGTCTTATAGATTAGTCAATGTTTCTATATGGAGATGTGACTCTTTTGAATCGGTTGTGGATAAAATTTGCTTGAATTCTTTTTAAGGTCAAACTATAATGGTAGTTGATGAATATAAGTTTTTTGGGGGGTTTGGCAATGTTTTGGTTCTTGAATATATACATTCTAAGGTTCAAGTTTAGGGTACTTTTGAACTGCCCAAGTTCTGATATTATGTTAAGCTCGATCAAACCCCCAAAATCGAGCTGATAAAGAACTTTTAGACGCCAGATTCTGCATCAAACAAGGAACACAGAACGAACCTATGTGGCTTTGGGAATAGGTTCTGATACCATGCTAAAACCGATCAAATCTGAAAAAATCAAATGGTGGTACATGAGCAATAAGCAAGGAGTACTACAGAAACTAACGCAACAGAACGTTGTTGACTCTATGGTTTGGTCAACTATAAATTGACCAACATGACATGCTCCAGAGCTTCTTCTTCTTCTATAAGCAAAATAATCCACAATCTTGTGATCATTGGCTGCTGCAGAATCCTAAGAACCCCATGAACTCATGATTCTGTATCATTCTGATGCTCTGCTCGATACCTATGACACCTGAATCGAGTTTCAGATTGTTACTTGGTTACAGGGAGTATTTTGCTTGGTGCAATGTAAATTTATAGTATGTTTACCCATTGTGAGAGCACTGGCGAAGATGACGCCGGAGAGGATGAAGACGATGATTGAAGCTCTCCTCAGTATTGCAACTACCTTCCTTATGAAGTACTGTCCCCAGAAGCCGGCCATAATCGACACTGATGTGAGGTACATAGCTGCATACAAAGAAAGAGGCCAAGATGAAACTTCATTGAAACAACGTATATGTGAGATTCAAACTAACAAGTAATGATTAATACCGTAAGGAATTGGGAATCTCTTTAGCAAGTAAAACTCCACCACAGATAAAGAAGCTGAAAACATCATCACAAAAGTTGCTGTCGCACTTGCAACCTATAGCAGAAGTCACAATTAGCCTAAAAACTCAACACTTTCCTTCACCGTCATGTTAAAACCCGATTCAACTCAAAAGCTCGAATATTTGAGTTGATGTTCAAACCTGAGGAATGACACCAATCTCGAGGAGGAGAGGTCCAAGAATGAAGCCTCCGCCAGAGCCCAGCAAGCCTCCGACCGTGCCTCCTAAGATGCCACAGAGGGCACAGAAGGTAATGTGCAATGCAGTCCATTCTATGGAAGCTTCGCAGATCTTCTCTGTGTTGCCAACGCTCATTCGCTTCTTGTGTTCTCGGTACAACTTCACTGCTTCATATCCAAACACACCAAATGCTGTAGGGAACTGAAATGAAACTAGTTTCAAGTTTTGAGCAACACATGAAACATAGGGTTTTGTTTTGGAACCATTTTTGTACCTGTAAGCAGAAAAGGACCCAATACCATGTGCTACACACAGCTAAATCATTCTGTAGAGAACAAAGTTATCAGATAATTGAAAAGATTGTGACAAAGTAAGAGAGGAAGAGATCGATCACTTGCCTTGAAGACTTGAAGAACAAGGAAGCAAATCCATAGAGTTATGAGCACTGAGAGCCTTTTCCACCTCAGGTTTAAACAAAATATTTGCTGAAAAATGGACAAAAAGAAGTTAACTCAATCTCTGTGGTCACTGAACTCTGATATCATGTTAAAGTCCGATCTATCTAACCATTGCGGTTTTCTCTTCCTTTGGGAGCAATGGCTCATATTCAGTGTCAATCAGAACTGCAAAACAACAACAGATGTTATGAATTTCTCTTTAACCAGAGATAAGATCTTTCTGAGCTCAGGTTATTGGTTTAGATTACTCACGTTCGCCACGAGAATTGACCGTTGCATGTGGCTTTGCCATTTCTTTCTGCAATTGTCCAAAAGATTGAAGTCAAAGTTCAGCTAACACAGCAAGAAGATAGTAACATCTATTTGTTACAGAAACCAACCTTCAAAATGGTTTCTTCCTTCCACATCTCAATGGCTTTGAACACAGACCTTGATGATGTGCCTGAATCCAAAGAAAACCCAGAAAAGAAAAAAACATGATTTGTCAAACACCCATTAACCAGAACTCATCAAGAAATCAAACCCATGACAAAACAAGAACATGATATGTACCCATGAAGAGAATGATGATGAGGACAGTGATGAGCCAGTAAGGGAAGACAACACTCAGGGACACACCAACAGTGATGCCAAGCATAAGCATGGGCTGGAACAGAAGAGCTAAATCATAGTCCAAAATTGGCACTTCCTTTGTTGGATGTGGCACTCTCAAATTGTACCAAACCGATGAAGCTGATGCTCCCATTATCATACCTTCACACAAAACCAAAAAAAAAAAACTCAGTTTCCAATCACAAAACCCAATCAAATATTACATACCCACAAGTTCCTTTCTCCACAACAATCACTTGCTAGAGTTTGAACTAAACCTCATACAAGTAATTGTTAAGAAATGCTCTTCTTGACCAACCAGATAAGTGGGCAGATTCATCAGTATCAGAGGACCAACTCAACTAAACTTTGATAAATAGAGAAGAAATTAGAATTTTTGTAGATAGTGCGGATTGAACCCGGGTCCGTGAGTTGTCAGCTCTCTAATATAGGATCAACTCAACTAAAAACTCAAACAGATAGTTGAAGGTCCAATTATAGTTATATTCTAGCACTAAGCTTTTAAAAATGGAGTGTTAGTACACAGATCAGATAGTAAAAGAAGAGAAGATACATTTAGAAAGCGCAGCAGCAGATTTGGTATCGAACCCAACAACCAAAGTGAGCATGGGAACGAAAATGCCTCCTCCTCCAACCCCACCCACAGTTCCACAAGCAGATCCCAGAAACCCAATCACCGTCGCCAACACAATTCTCCAGCTAAACTCCAATTCATTAAACCACCACCATCGTTCCTAAATCAATTTCTCAAACCCACATGAAATCGGAGAAATTAGAGACGAGAAGTAATCTTACTGGCCAGGCTCTTTCCGAAGCTGAAACATCCATGGCGGAACTCGAATTCGAAAATAGAGCACTCCGTTCCGAGTCCTTGTCGCTTAGCTCGCTGATGTACTGCATAGAGAGGAGGGATCTTACCGGACGAAGGTTCCGATGTGCGACGTCTTCAGACTCAGCTCTCGTCTTCTCCGGCGAGGTGAACTCCACCAACAACATGTCCTCTACCGACACTGGAGGCGCGGCGACGACGGTAGATCGAGGATGGCGGCAGCCTGTTTTCGTGGCCGGATCTGGCCGGACTCACCGGAGCTGAGTTCGTGGCCGGATCTGGTCAAAGTGCCCTCTCATTGGGGCATTTCTGTCAATAAAAATCAACTCACTAAACACGTGCGCATCACATGCCATTTCAGTTAACTTTGCTGTGATTTTGGACGGAAATTATGGATTTTGACAATTTAACTATCAGGACTGTGTACTATAGTCGATACAAAGTCTATAATTGTTACTTGTCCTGGAAAGTCGAATAATAGTCATTTCCTGATGTTATCCCTTGTATAATTTAATCTTTTAATTATTGGCTCTTCTCCTCCCTCTCTTTCAACAACCGAAGACACTTTGCTTGACAAGTCCTCTTCTCTTTCTCTTCCTCTGCTTCAACAGAACCTCTAAACGTTACCTTGAGAGGTTAATATCTTTTTCCTTTTTTTTTTTCATTTACTCTATTTCTATAAAAATGGAATTAAAAATCTCTGCTTTATCTTTCTATGTATTGTGATTGGAGCGTGTAGATAGACAAGACGGCCAACTTATCTCTCTCCAACCAGAGATGGGGGCATGCGTGTCGGCGCCGGAAGGAGGGAGGCCGAGGCCGTCTTCGTCGGAGCAGAAGAAGAAGAAGACTACTGGTTCTGGTGGTGGCTACCGGAAGAGGATCAGGAGAGGGATCGGAAAGAGGGTGTGTTGCCGGTTGACAGCTGGCGGTTCATTGGAGAGGGTCGTCGTCGACGGTGACATCGGAGCCGCCGGCCAGCCTGATCGCTCCTTCACCAACCCCACTTTCCAAGGTCTACTCTCAGTTTTTGGTTCTGTTCTGACGAAAATGGGGATTTTTCTCTCAGTAATTGGGTTTGATTAATTTTTTTCCTTTGCTTATTTGTTATTTATATGTTTAGTTTGGTGATTGTTGGCATTGGGTTTCTTTTGTTTAGTCTCTGGCTTTAGGATTTGGAGACATTGATGGCAGATTATTAAGAAAAATTAAGAAAGCTTTGTGAAAGTGAAAATGGCTAAAGCTGAAACTGCAGCCTTGTTCTTTTGGAAATTCAAGCTTGTGTTTTTTTTTCTATGTTTCTAAAGTGAAGTAAGTGGTAGTTTTTATGTGGGTCATGACTCATGATGTGGTTAGAAAATGGATGCTCCATACACATTTATCTTCTTCTAGCTGTTTGAGAAAATAAAACTCAGCCTCAGTTAAGAGGAAATTACCTGAAAATTGAATGTCAAAATGAGGGACATATTCAAGGACATTTGAATAAGTCAATGTACTTGGGTTGGGCTTTTGTGTTCAGACAGAAAATCTGTGTCAAAGTTCACCGGTGGTCCAAGAACAGAAATTGTCTTTTATAGATAATGTCCAAACAGATGAAGTCATGATAATTCCAAGAGAAAGCCTATAGCTGAGAATGTCTTACTCTTGTTGCAAATATTGCTGCTTTTTACATAAGCTACAAGCATTTAAATCTTCTGAGCTGTTGATATAACTTTGTTATAATGTTATGGTATCAGCAGGAAGTATTGAAGAGGCGTGGTTTGATTCAATTCCAATATTCGAGTCGGACTGTGATGAGGATTTCCAAAGCGTTCAGGATGGTACAGTTTATGAACTTCACGTGTCTTGGTTTTTACTTTGAGTAATCAAACATATCTGTTGATAAACTATGGATACATGTTTCATTTACAGATGCATTTTCTCTTAACGGTTTGGAAGGAACATCTATATCGGGTATTTCATCTCTTACAAAACCTTGAAAACTGAAACTTTAATGATGATCACATGCACTAATTGTGGGTTATTGAATAGGAAATTCTGCACGGAACTCTGTTAGCGAGGTTGCTAGGAGCTCGACTATCCAGGCATCAGAAGCAAGACATGCCGTTTTTGTAGATGAAATATCATCCTCTGCAGATGAAAATGGTGGCAAGGAGGAAGGGTTGCTGGTTAATTGTGGAATTCTTCCTAATAACTGCTTGCCTTGTCTTGCTTCCACCGTCCCGTCAGTTGAGAAGAGAAGATCACTAAGCTCGAGTCCTCCACATGGAAGGAAAAAGTCAGCCAAATTATCCTTTAGATGGAAGGACGGCCATTCTACTTCTGCTCTATGTGAGTATTGCTGGTACATTGAGAGAGGGATTATTTTGTAGTTTAAACATGTTATTGTTAAAACTTACTGTGCTGCTGTTCTATTGCAGTGTCTTCAAAGACGCTATTGCAACGGCCTATAGCTGGGTCTCAAGTACCTTTTTGCCCCATAGACAAGAAGATGTTTGATTGTTGGTCACATATTGAACCAAGTTCTTTCAAAGTCCGAGCAAAAAACTATCTAAGGTAATTGCTTTGAGCAGACATATATTGAATCTGGATGAAGTAGAATAAATCGCTCAACCTTTCTGTGGCAGGGACAAGAAGAAGGAGTTTGCTTCTAATTGTGCTGCGTATTACCCATTTGGTGTTGATGTTTTCTTATCTCCAAGAAAAGTAACCCATATAGCCCGTTTCGTGGAACTTCCCGTTATTAGTCCTTCGCATACCCTTCCGCCGATCCTTGTTGTAAATGTTCAGGTAATCTTTATCAAAGATTTCAATGCCTGTGTGTTTCATGTTCTTAGTGTTCGTTTGAGCTTTGTTAAAAAAAAAATCATGCTGTTCTGTTTATGACCTTTTTTGTGGATTGTACAGACCCCATTGTATCCTGCAGCCATATTCCAAAATGAAATAGATGGAGAAGGAATAAGTATTGTTTTGTACTTTAAACTTTCAGACAGTTATGCCAAGGAACTCCCTTCACATTTTCAAGAAAACATAAGGGTTAGATGGATCCATTGTTATCCCCGTTACGTTGCCTTGCTACGATATATAGGTCTTCTTATTGTTTTTGTCTTTATAAAGCAGAGGATAATTGATGATGAAGTGGAAAAGGTGAAAGGTTTTCCTGTTGATGCAATTGTACCGTTCCGAGAAAGGATGAAGATATTGGGGCGTGTTGTGAATGTAGAAGATCTTCAACTGAACTCAGCAGAGAGGAAGCTCATGCAGGCTTACAACGAAAAACCAGTTCTTTCACGCCCCCAACATCAATTTTACTCTGTAAGTCTCTGCCAATACTACACATCTTTCATTCTTCTTCATTACGCTTCATAACAAATATATACTATCTAGAGATAATTGATCTTGTCACGTTTCTCACTTAACTACATTGATTTTAAATTTTCTCACCCAACTACACTATACTTGCAAATCTTCTCATTTTGCTCCATTTTGACAAAAATACTGCAGTGGTGGGCTGATTTTTGAAAATCAATGAAGGGTATTTTTGTCATTGATTATCAAATTTTAGAAGTTTACTGTGGTTATCCATATCCTCTATGCAACCAATATGTGCACTTATTGCACATTTCAATCATCATTTCTCTTGTCATTTCACAATCATACACATGGCACATTGCAGACATCATATTTTTATTTATCAGTACATGTCCTTGTACCTTGTAATATATGAACACACCACGTTTATGATAACATTATAAACAAGTCAACTCCATTTTTGAGAATGTTATTTAGAAATGAGACATTTTGATGTTTTGGGCATGACAGAAGAGATAAATGAGAATGATAATTTGCACAGGGAGAGAATTACTGGGAGATTGATATAGATATGCACAGATTTAGTTACATATCAAGGAAAGGGTTCGAAGCATTCCTAGACAGACTGAAAAATTGCATCCTCGACGTTGGCCTCACCATTCAGGCAAGTTATTATCTCTCTATGCATCGAAAGTCCTTTCGTATATCGGGTTGTTGACCAGTGTTATTAATGCCTTCTTTTTCTTGTTTCAATAGGGTAACAAACCTGAAGAGTTGCCGGAGCAGATTTTATGTTGTGTACGGGTAAATGGAATCGACTACACAAAATATAATCAACTGAGTATACCTGAAGACACCCTTTGAATCCACAATGTAAGAGTAATAGAAGAGAGCTTTCAATTTAACCTCAAAAGTTAGTCATGTTGTGACTTGTGAGGACTTCTCTTTCTGGGAAGCACAGTGAACATAACAGATGAATAGTTAAATCTGAATCATGCAAAAGCCAAGAGGAAGAGCTTTAACACCAAGACATGTCCGAGAATTTCAATGTAATAACCTTGTTGTTTTGGTATAGAGATGGGCTTGTAACTGTCTGGTAAGACCATTAACGGGCTAGTTTTTAGCCCTTTTGTTTGGCTGATATTGGTTAATGATTTGAATTCAAATCACAACACAAATTGTTGCAACAGTCGAGTCTAATGAGCTCAACTGGTTTGTTAATGAGCTAATTTTCTAACTCTTTTGGATCTCTTGTGTTTGGCCTTTATCGTCTATGTGGGTGTTTAATTTCAGACGAACATGTTTATTTTTATCGAAAAGGAATTTATTAATTTACGATTCAGACAGAAATAAAACTAAGGATCAGGTTATAGTCTAAGAAAATCTTGATTTCTTGTCTAAATAAATTAACGAATTTAGATTGTCAGATTTGATCCTGATGAACGTGTTTAAATTCCTGTTATAAATAAGTAGTAGATAGATAGTGACTTGACTGTATACGTATGATAAAGGTGGATTTTTGCAGAGCAATATTGTTGAGTTTGTGGCCTCTTTTCTCAATAAACAAAGGCGAGTGCGAGTGGACCTCCATTTAAGTTGCCCAATCAACGTGCCTGCTCTTTTCCTTAATATGCCCAGCTTATTAATGATAACAATTTTACTTCCTTACATTTTCATGCCTAATATTTCAGGGTTGACTTGTTATTAATGTTGTGCAACTGAAGTTGGTCACGTAATTAAACCTTCCAAACAAATTTATTTACTCTTATACATAAGTAAAAAAAAAAAATCATCAATTAAGACATACAAAAAAAACTAATACTTTTATAAGGCATACAAAACTAATAGATTTGGTAATCAAAGAAAATAAGTAACGAAAAAAATTTCTCTCTCTCGATGTGAGAGCCTACCCTAGCCCTAGCCTGTCCTCGTGGCTATGGAGCTTTTCTCTACCGTCGTCGTCGTTGTG
>JAYMTN010002250.1:0-11366 GCA_036897425.1 Erodium trifolium | reverse complement strand
AAGCTAATCGAGCAGCACATTGTCTAGCTCGGAATGCTAGGGACTGGTGTATTATTGACTGGGCTATTACGGAGATATCTTTAAATCTGCGTGATATCCTGTCAAATGACTTATTGCAATAAAACGATTCCAGTTCACTGTCAAAAAAAAAAAATTGCTAACACCAGATGGTTTTACTAAATGCCACAATTTTGCAGTCTGCATATCCACTGTCTAAAGGGGATGATAAATACACCAACAAACTTACACTCAACTTTCAATAGTATAAATTTGGCATTCCACACATTACAGGAACTATAACATACAATATTAAATCACCGATTCGTTAATTACAGTACCACTACCAAGCCTCTACAACCAAATCTACGTATGCTGACCCAAGAGGGTGGAAAACAAACTATAACGGATAATCAAGCCAACCATAAGCATCATTTTTATACCGACAAGATCAAACAGTTGAGTCTACATTTGGAGGATCCCTCTGGCCAATTTCAGGGGAATGTTCGGGTTGTCTCATGAGTTGAGAACGAGCTCTCCATCTTCTTCTCCATCTCGAGTACTCCACAATAATAGAAGTGACACTCATTGACACACCACATCCTGCAAATGTTGCTAGAAGAATTGATAGAACTGCCTGCATGCGTGCCTGTACACCACCCACCACAATAACCTTTAAAGTCGAATCAAATATCAACTAGATTAGAAGGAGAGTATTGAGATGTGAATTTATATACACAAAAACCTTACCAGTGAATAAAAAATATGCGCAAAGAGAACGACCAGAGCAAACTGAACAGCCGCATAAACCCAGACAAATCTTCTCGGGACTGATACATTACACTCAGCTCATTACATTCAATTCATTGATCATACTTGTCTTGTATATTTAGTATCAATATTGGCGTGGTGGTTTCTACTATTTCTTGTGAAAATTTAACAACATACCCATTGTTGAGGAGGTCATGGATAATAAGAGCCCTAGCACACAAGAAAATGGAAGAGATATAGCGATTGCACTGGTACCCATTTCCCCGACCTGCACTTGTTACCAATATCGTTTAAAGATAACTTCAACCAGTTTGGAAAAATGAAGGATTTCTTACCATTAGTTGCTCGAGAAAACAGAAGTATGCAAGCATGCTGACAACCACAAGCACAGGCACTTCCTGCCAAACCCTGATAAAAGCATTTACAGATTAGCCTCACAGAAGATAATTTGAAACCCAATGGTTGGTGAAACGGATGAGGTGCAAGATACAACAAATAAAGATAGGCATATCAGAAGAACACAACTAAGATTTTGACTATTACTAGGTTTGTCTGATAATTGCATTCTGAAATTAAATTCTCCATTACAGCTTAGAATCTCCAAACAAGGCAAGAGTATAGCATCATATCATTTCTCACTGGAAACAATACTAAAGATTTACTTGCCTGTATCCGTTAATGTCAGCCTGCGTCTGACGAGTACTTTGCATCCGTAACAAAGTAACAGGCAAGTTTTGAACGTCTTCCCTACAAACGTCACACATCTTGTTTCCTTTGATGCTAAACCACTTGACAGCACAATCTTTGTGGGCCAGAGCAAGTTCACCTTTGCAGCTGCACTCCATCTTGAGGGTTTCCCCTCCTTCGCATAGTTCAACCAAACAAATTCTACAAACAGCTTCTTCTTCAGCTATGTCCTCACCATCCGCATCATCTTCTTCATCTAAACCCAGAACCATTACAACACCATAAGATATTGGTTGATTGTCCTCACATGCATAGCTATGTGAATGTCCAAACAACAACTTAGTCACTATTAAACATTGAAGAATCTACAAAATATGCTTTCACACCAAACTACATAAACAAAATCAATACCATCTACTAGTATCATATTTGGTGTCATGCCATCCGTTTCATTCACTCTAGGAGTAGATGGAATCACACGGAAATATGAATCCATTCCCTTGAAGCGTATTTCTTTGTCGTTCACAGGGACTGAGAATGAACGAGATATATGCATGTAGGCTCCTTTCCTCTGAAAAAGGCAATAACAAAACAGAAAGTTGATCTCAAAACCTCTATGCATTCAAAATCTGAGAAATGGTCACTTGGGGTCAAAGTGGCCAGGTTTATATCTATAAGCAAAATAAGTGAAGAATGCTTGAAAGATTTGGGAATAGGAATCGCCTTAGCTTCATGTTGATTGATTCTCATTCCCAAATCATCTCAGATACGTATATGTTAATTCCAGTTTTTAAAAGGAAATGAAAATTGGGTGATGCAAAAGAATGAGAAATGGACATAGGGATTACAAAAACTTTGCGCCTCCTCTCAATTACACATAAAAGAGGGCAGCCTCAATTCCTCCGATGTTAAGCTTTTAGGGAACTAAAGAACTAATTGGCTGAAGATCAGTGCATGCTATGATATTTACAAGCACGGGTTGCTAGAAGAATCACTTAGGTAGATACAACTCACATTTGAATTTGGAAGGCCGCCTTGCATTCCAGCATGTGCAGATCCAGAGTTAGAGCGGGCAATGTGATCTAGAGGTAGCGACGATGTTCTGTTTATCCTGGGAGTGAATAGCTTTGTAAGTGACAATGATCTTGCAATAGGAAGCTTAGCAGTGGATGTTGAGGATGAAGTTCCAGTGACCAAATTGGCATCTTTGTCAACATCTGAATTCGGGGTCCGAGACTTGAAGTTTAGTTTGGGCAGTAGACTTTTGATAGATGATTTTCCCTTGTGAAGTGAACCAGTTTCCCTGGCATAACTAGAGCTAGGTGTCAAGAGGAAATTAACTTTCCTCGGATTGGGACCTGCCACTGGACCGCCTTCTTCCAAACTAGTCGACCGCACATTACACTGCTGCCTTTCTTCTTTTATCTCCATTGCTTCTTCAACCTGACAAAAAGGAGGCAAGTAGAAGCCATACAGAATAAACTCTTCAGATAAAACCAGCTAGTTTTCTGGAAATTATTCAATAATCAAGGGATATGCTACAAATACAGTTGAAGCTGCTATGTGTGTCACTCAATTTCAAGACTTAATTGGGATCAATAAGCAATTAATTAACTAGACATCAGAGGAAATGAAAATGAAATATCTTAAACCCAAATAGACAGATGCTCTATGAAATAAATGAAGTAAATCGAGTCCCCTCATCAATTTAACTCACGGGAAATTAAAGCCATAACATATTTTGCATCTAATTACTCAACTTCACAGCTAATTAAGTCACAAATACATGAATATGAAAATCAAAAAGGCAAAAAAAAACAACGAAGATTGGTGAATGAGAAGCACCTTGTGATCCATTACAACACCAAATGTTCCTTGTCCTCTACATGCACCCACAGGTTGCTCCGGAGTCTGTTCAGGCCCCATCAATCAATCTTCAACACCCATAAAACGGAGTAGTTACTTTGAAGAACAAGTTGAGAAGAAAGCCTAAATTTCCAACTAGCTAGTTCAACGAAAATGAGGTGGAAGAGAGAGAGAGAGAGAGGAATTAGGAGAGTGAAGATGGTACGTTATCATCATTTATGAAGAAAGGTGGTGGCGCCTACTCAGTACTGACCGCCACTCCGCCAGGCGCGCGGACTCTCGTGGTGGCGCCCATTTTGCCTTTTCATCATCTTACTCAATTTTGCTTACTTATCCACTTTCTTAATATTACTTTTCTTCCCAAATAAATTTCTGATTAAACATAATTCTATGGGAAATAATGTAATTTTTCAATTAAAAAAATACGTGTAAATAACTGCTCTCCAAATATGAATGATTTCGAGTTTACATGATTATTAAGTCAAGGTTGTAAAAGTCTCCGACTAGTTCGTTTAGGCGTCAAAATCTGCAAAAAAATACGTCTGATTCGTTGTATTGTCTAGGCCCCAAAATCTGTAAAAACGTCTGACTCGTCGTTCAACCCGACTAACGCCTAACATTTTTTACAACTTTTAATTCATTTATAATAATAATAAGTAAAAGATGGCCAGAACATAAACTAGACTTGTAAAATACACTTGTCTCGCCCAGAGTATGGAAAGTTAGGTACTTTCGCTTATTCAGCCAAAACAGAGTGATTGATCAAAAAAAGTTGGAATTAGCTTTCACTAAAAACTGTTCCCAGTGGCTAATTCGGTTCTGTGTCAAAGCCAAAAGTTAGAGGGGTTAGGTGGCTACCACTCTTTTGATCCCGTGCTCTCGGTGATTATCGACTTGGTTTTCGAAGATTTTCATAATCTTCTTCTGTATATGCTTTTTCCGGATCAATTTACTTATTTTCAAAACAATTATCTAGATGATTTAAGAAAGAAACCTTACATATTGACTTGGTGTTCTTCCAATGTTTCAATCAGTTCTAATAAAAATGTGAATAGGTTTCTTTCATAAATCCTTAATGATGAAAACGAACGAGGAATATGTTATGTAAATTAAAATTGAAACGTGAAAAACACAGATGGTGCCTAACATAACCAGTCTTGTTTGTTTCAAATTTGGTAGTTATGTCCAGGTTCAAATCTGTTATGTTGCAAAATTTTGTCCAGGCAAGCTAATTGAACCAATAAACAATTAGTTATAATATTCTTTAATTCGGCCTATAGAGTTTTGCTTTCCAATATTCTCTTTCCCTACAAATCATTTTTAGTTTCCGTCTCCTTCCGATCACCGCTATTTTCAGCCCCTACCTCCTTCCGGTCACCATGGCTTTGCAACCGTTGCGCTCGCTGATCCTTGTTGTGTCCCGCTTACTTGTTCGTTGCCCTTCCTCGGCCCGACCGACGCGATGGGGACAGTAGATCGTACCACGGAAAGACATTGCTGCCCTTACCACACACCGCCAACTGCTCCCACATGAAATGGCCTATTCCTCGATGGGGAACCGGCAACCCATGGCGGCTCCTCGGATGTTGGCTCCGATCGGGAGAGGATATACGGAAGAAGAGGACGAGTCCGTCCTCCAATGGTTGTCGCACGCTGCTACCGTGCGAGATAGGGTTCGACCATCCCTATCGACGAGAATCCCATATCAGATCTTGTTCTAGTCGCCGTCAGGAACCCACGCGAGCTGACTGGTCTCCTGAGGAGGAGCTCCACCCACCTCCACATCCCTTGCAGGATCGGTGCTCCCGGCCCCTGGAACCCTACCCGTAGAGGCTGATCCACCATCATGAGGGGGTATTCTTCGAACCGACCAATGGAGGATGTGAAAGGCAAAGAAGCAATCAATCACCGCGGGTAACGGTCATGATGTTGCGGATCCGTGTTGCTGTGGACACATGCTCGTGCTTGAACCATACGAGGGTCGATCGCTGCCAACCCCGAGACACCCGTGAGTATGAGGATCCCCGAGACGACCCTGTCTTCACGGGTACCTCTGGGATACGGATAGAGGAGCCCCGCTGGTATCCCTCCCCTCCTAGGTCAGATGATTCCAGCATCCCTACCCACTGAATGGAGGAACCCCATTGGTACTTCTCCTCTCCAGGGTCGGATGGATCCAACACCCACACCCAAGGCAGTTTGGACTACATGGACAATGCCAAGGATGTTGGTCCCGATGAGGCGGTAGTGAGGCACGGTGAGCTGCCTCGCGTTCGCCGTGAGTTAATTAGGTCACTTCGAGGTGTCTATGAGGAGCCACACCCCGGCCTCCGCGGAATAGATACCTTCTATTCCCCAGCCTCCTCCTTTCCCTAGCATACTCCTTGAACGACCGGTACGACATAACAAGACCGTTCAAGTAGAGAAGGGGAAAGTCTCATGGATGCATAGCGCCAAGCACACTTTGAATAGGGAACCACCCCTAGCCTTTCCCTGGGTATCACCAGGCATTTAGTCATAGGATCAATGTTTTAGTCGTCACTGAAACTTTATGTCGTCTTGTTAGTTTATTTCCACTTTTATACGGTCTTTACGACCTTTTTATTTCGATATCAATAAAAGTTTCATCTGTATGCTCAAAAAAAAATTGAGCTATTAAACTAAAATATAATCGTCTTTAGAGTTGCAGATGAATGTTATAAATATCATTGAATTCAAATAAAATTCAAATATAAATGGAATTATAAAGAAAAAAATATGAAAATTCATATTTACATTCAGTGAAAGTTACTATTAATACGACATAACCAAAACTACAGACCTTTTATTTATTTTTTATTAGCGAAAAATACTAATTTTTATTCCTCCCAAAACAAAACTCCAAGAGGAGCATTACATCAGGAAGAAGAGCAAGGCACAAGGCCAAAAAAAGAAAAAAGAAGCCCAAGCAGACTTGGGTAGACAAAACACAAAACACTAAATATTGGAACTCCAAACGACTTCTCGGGACCAAACTCAGCACACACGCGAGAATCACGACGACGCCGGAAGGAGAAGGGCCGGAAAGAGTCACAGGCGGCCAGCACCGCAAGGAGAAACTGCGAGGCAGATGGACTCTTCAGGGCTACCCAGGCGTACCAACACGAGCGGAGGAGACGGCCGGCGAAGCACGACGTGGAGGCGCGACTGTGGGGCGAGCTGGAACGCCGTCAATAACCCGAAACACGGAGAGAACTGGGGGGCCTGCACCCACAAGACCAGCGAAACTCCGTGCTCGGGATAGAGGCGGCGCTGAGGAGGCCGAGAGAGCACCAACGAGTGAAACAGTTGCCGGAGGAAGGTTAGATATGACCATGCGAAGCCACCGGAGGACCTGCCGCCATCCAAAGGAGACGACGCTAAGGGAGAAAGGTCATCGTAGCGAGAGGACCGAGAAGTGGCAGCCTCGACAAGCCAGATCTAAGCCCGAGAGAGCACCAACGAGTGAGACGGTTGCCGAAGGAAGGTTAGATCTGACCATGCGAAGCCACCGGAGGACCTGCCACCGTAAAAAGGAGACGACGCCGAGGGAGAAAGGTCATCGAAACGAGAGGACCGAGAAGTGGCAGTCTCAACAAGCCATATCTAACCGACGGTGAACGGAAGCCATTGCTCGCCGGGGGAGGAGAATGAGCAAAGGAAAGAGGCTAGAGCAAACAAAAGGGAAAGGGAACGGTGGGGGGAGGGGCGGCGACCTTCAAAGGGTCCGAGACGGAGCTTGAAGGCCGCCGCCGACGAGAAGCTTAAGGGATTTTGCTAGAGAGAGGGAGAGGGTTTGGCTAAAGAGCCTACAGACCTTTTATTGATCGGATTCTTAGTGAAATCGAATCTTTAGTTAGTCTTCTACTACTTTGTAATTTTGGTGGAGACTTAGTTCTAATGGGAAGCACTCCGTTCGAGGTAAAAAATTGGTCGATGGTGTTACAAATATCCTGGACAACTGATACGATCTTTAGTTTGAAAGGTTTCCACCGAGGCATGATAAATCAATGTCCTTAAAAGGATTATTGTATTGTATGAGCAGTCGTCTCCCAAGATACACGACGAATGAAATCGTAATCTAACCGAACTTGAGAATCACCACACAAGGAAGGAAGATGGAACAAAATTGACTCGAGAATAGAGATGCACATTCTCTTTTTGTTGGTGTTCATCATCATAAGTATCTAAAGAGAGCTAAAAATTTACTTTTTTCAAAGAAATAAGGAGTGTGAACCATCTTAATAATTTTCAAGATAAATGATAACTTCATGACTAGTAGATTTGTCGACTAAAATTAGAGTTAAATGTTGAAATATACTCTTATGTATTGGTCACAAATAATAAAATACCTAATATTTAAAAATATTAAATGAAAGACCTTATATTTTGGTCACATGTTAATTACATGTTTTTATGAATTGACCACACATCATTTATATGCCTTATGAATTGGGCACATATCACTTACATACCTTTATGAATTGATCACAAATCTTTTACATGTTTTATGAATTGGTCACAGATCATTTACATGCCTCCAATAGTGATTAATACTTCACGGTAGTTTGTTGTCATAACCAATACTTTAGGGTAGATTTTTACATTTAACCCATAGAATTAAGATGGTTAAGGAGATTTAACTCCAACAATTACAAGATACATGAAAATCCCCACGTGGCTCTGCCCTCTCTCAAAAACTTAGGGTTTCAAAGAAGGAATGCTTCCATCTGAAGCCTGGCGACTTTTATACCCAATTTTAGACTGACGTCTTCCATGCCAGCAATAGCGGATATGGCATCGTAGTTGATGTAACCTTTTAGAGGCGCAGCATGGGAAGGTAGAGTTGGACGACGAAGCCACGGTGGAAATACCTCTACCCATGCCTAAACCTCTCTCGAAATGGTATGAACACTTTCTAGTTGGAAAGTTACTCCAAATCGTCTTTACAACAGGCGAGGTCATGTTAACGGCTCAGGGAGTTCAGGAATTCCTTGGTACGATCTATCCCTGGCAACACCCGACATACCTTTTGTCAAGAAACCTATCTCATGAGAGTGGACCATCCCTCCGCTAAAGGTGTCCCATGAGGTCCCCCCTAGGTTCTGCACCAATTTGGTTACAATGGACCAACTTGGGGTCTATCGTTCTGCCTAAGTCACCAGGACCAGTTGAGACTTCCAATCCAGCTTGGTCTACCCGTCCCTCATGGGAGATAGAGGGCAGTTCGATGTCGTCCATCATCCTACTTAACCCGAGGTTAGAAAGGACTATTGCAGCAGGTTCTTTAGGGGGTTTCTAGGGGGATCCCTAGGATAAGGGAATCTGAAAAAGACCCATTCTCGCAAGAAGGCCGGGGAGGATCAATTTGAAATGCAGGCGAGGGTTGGGAAACGGCCTTGCCAAGAGTCATAAGAGTATCTAGCCATGGGCTACTTTGAAGGAATAGCACGCCAGCCCTCTATGGCCCCCACACACCATTTCCTATGCTCTCTCCCCGAACCAGGCGCGTCACTCAGAAAGTTAGAGGTCCTTTTTGAAGGACCCACAAGATTCCAGGCTATAATGGTTGGACTTAGGTTGAGTTGGATATAGTTTTACCTTTTGTTATAGCTTTACTCAGTTTGTCGAGATTCCAAAAACCCGTATATGCCTTGGATTACTTTAGAGGATTAGTTGTAGTCCATCTCAGGAAGGGTTATTATCCCTCTATTGTTCTCTTTTTTCTTAAAGTAGTAAGATATGTCCCTTTCGTTAAAAAAGAAGAGGATACTTTGTCATGCTTTCTAATTACTTTTATAAATCTTCGTTAATATACCTCGGTTGTAGCAACCCTAGACCTTAATTACCCTCTTCTTTGTGCTCTAATGGCTTCTTCACTACCTCTCTCCTCCAATCCTAGGCTCGCTACACCGTCCCCAACCATTGCAGAGAGATTTACGTGCCCTCCACCATCAATGGTTCCTTCTCTCTGTCCTCCCACGATATTCATGAAACCGGAACGTGGAAGGAAGCTCTAAAAAAGTCCTTCTACCCGCACCTTCCCCACACCGCCTCCACCACCGACACACTCTTCTTCGCTGCCTCAAACGGTGTACCGGCCCTAGTGCCTATACCGTCTCTTGTCCCCCCCTCATGACCTTCGCACGAAGTTTTTTGTCCTCAATGAACTCCGCGCAAACCCACTTTGACGCTAGCAAGGAATGACTCCTCATCAATGGATCCTCTGTTATCTCGGGTCTCTCCCTCGACGCAGGTGGTGTGCCGCAAGCCACTGCAGAAAGACATGCCCAGGTCGTGTCGTCCACAAAACAATGACACATACCTTGGTCCTCGATCCCCTTGGAAGCGCGGTCGCAAGGAGTTAGAGTGGTGGTAGGCCTTTCGATGATTCAGCCACGTCATCTTGTCCATCTTAAATCAGCCAAACCTCTAGGCTCCGTCAGTCTGAAACCTACCCTCCCTTATGTCCCGGAGTGACGGGGCCGATGGCCACGGAAGCTTGCTCCGTTGCGGTATCGGGGATGGGCCACACATCTGGCCTCGACCCAATTCCAAGAACTGACCAAATCACGGGGAAGGGTCCCCCTTCTGCCACATCTGCGTCATCATGTTGAGGATATCTCTTACGGGTAAGAACCAGGGATAAATTCGTCGTCAACCGGTTCAGCTTCCCTCCTAGGAACGATCCATCATCCTACCTAAGCCGTCAGAACCAGTTGGGACTTCCAATCCAACTCGGGCCACCCGTACTTTAAGGGAGGTAGAGGAGGGGTCGGTGACATCCACTATCCTACCTAACCCAAGGGTAGGCAGGAGTATAACTAGTGGTTCTCCAGGAGGGTATCTAGGGTTTCTCTCGGGAGAGCCGGAGCTGATGATCACCCCCTTGTGTAGGAAGATAAGGGATGATGGGTTGGAAGAAATTCAGGCGAGGGTTGGGAAGCAGCCCGCCGGGTTCCATGAGAACTTTTTACAATGGGCTGCATTGGAGGACTGACATCCCGTCCTATTATGAGACCTCTCCACCATGTCACGTGATCCTTCCCCACACCAAGCGCGTCCCCTAGCAGGCTTGAGGTCCCTTTTGGAGGATTCACAAGTTTCCATGTTGTTATGATAGGCTCAAGTCGAGCCGTATATGATTTTTGGTTCAGGTCTAATTCGTTTTTTTGAGTTCACTTGCACGAGTCTTATTTACATGTTTTCCAATTTTAATTGGATTTGTCTCATAATCGTTAGGCCAAGGTGCTTGGCCATTCACAAACCCGTCTATACTCCGGATTTGTTTATAGGATTAGTCGTAGCTTATATAAGGATGTACCATATCCTGCCATTCTTTTGTATGTCTCACTTCCATTACACTAATAAAATTAGTCTCCTACGTTCAAAAAAAATATTCGTTACGTTATCTTGTCTTAACAAACACGACAATAATAGAGACTGAATATCACAAGTTAAGTACAATAATGGAAAGCTTCGGAAATTATCCAAAAGATTTGTTTGTCAAGAAAAAGCAAACAAAACCATTACTCGTCAAACTTTGGGAGGAGCCCTTTTATTTCTCTCCAACTCTTTTCATATTGTCATTTTCTCCAATATCTGTCGTATCGTCTCTATACTTCTTTATCATATCCTATAAAAGGCAAAGATTGTATGCCCCACAGTGGATACAAAAATTCTAAAAAGAGAGGAGCATATTTTTTATTTAATATATTTGAGTTGTTTAAGATAAACATTAACATTTTTATATATAATAATTTATATAGATGTTCTCAATACTAAATTTAATCTGATTACAATGTGTTTAATTGATATCTATAAGACATCAGTTTTTAAAACGATTTGGAGGCCCTAGAGTTGTCCGTAGGCGAAACCGTAACTTTACCTCCTTCAATGATCAGAGCCAGAGCAAGGTAGGTTTGGCAGTAGGGTTTGCAAGCGGGAGGGCCAAAAGGCCCTTACTTGAGGAGGACGCCAACGACGGCCGGCGAGCTGGACGTCCCCTCTTTGGTTTGTCAGTCAAG
>JAYMTN010002249.1:0-11370 GCA_036897425.1 Erodium trifolium | reverse complement strand
AACTGATGGTTTGAGAGAGAAGAGATGATGTGCGGCTGTGAGGTAGAGAGAAGTGTGTTAGGTTAAATTTAAGTTAGCTTAGGGTTAGTTTAATTAGGTTTGATGAATAATGGGTATTTTGGTCATTTTAAAAAAAATTTCAAGATCATGTGCACAGCACATGGTCGTTTTTCATCCAAAATGTAACAGAAGTGGATTAAAGTGAAAAAAAAATAAAGTTAAGGGAATTAAGTGCCACAAAAAATAGTTAAGGGGGTGATGTGAAAAACCGTGATAATTTGGGGGTTTGTAAACACTCAGCTCCTACTTGTTTGATGTCTACTCGTTCTTCATTCCGGCAACATTAATGTACAGGTTATTAATGTGCTTTCTTGCGTGAACCTGCAAAGTCATATTTTGTGCTTTAAGCATCCTTGTTGTTCATGTACTTATGTATTCTTTGTTCTGAAAACAGAAGGAACCTCCTAAGAGACATTTAGCACAAGACCCTGGAAGGGAATGTACAAATCATTCAAATGATGTCATTAATCTCGAGCAAAGACTGACAGAGATGAGGAAGTGCCTCGCGGTCCTAACCTCATCTAGTTTTTCTTCATACAAATCAACTTGTATCTTCTGTTTTCACAACTCTAATTAGCATGTTGCATTTTTTGTTTTATTAAGAGCTCTCGACAATCACCTACATATTGTATGATGCATGATGAACTTAGGATATATATGTGAGCAAATTGTTTCATATAATAAAAATGAGTGAAACTACAGAGTGATGATGATTTCAGGAATGAACTGGACAACGTATGATTTGTCGTTTTATGTGTGGATATGATAAAGCCTAGTTAACTTTTGGACAGGGTTCGTGCCGGAGCCCACGAGTACATCTCCGGCGGCACATTACCGTTAGTCAGCACATTCTGCGGCATGCCGTAGAAATCCGATATGTCCAGGTGGTGGTGCCGCCCGTTCTGGCGGTGCTGATGCTCATCCTCGTCCAACGGCAGGCGGTCGAAGGTGGCGTTCATAAACGATGCAGCCATGATGACCACAGGCCCCGAAGCGATGAGTGCACCGACCACCACCCCGCCCACAACCTGCCCTTGAGACCCTGCCAAGTAGATGGTCAGCCCCGTGATCCCGGGCGGTGCCGGCGGCGGCAGGATCGAGCCCAGCAGGGAGAGGATCTCGAAGCGGCCGTGGAGGGTCACGATCGACCCCGACGACGCCGGTTGCCGGAGAGTGACGTTGGTCACACACCCGGTGCCGCTGAGTATGCAGAGGCCTCTCTGCTTTCTTCTTGCGAAGTTGGAGAGGCTCTCGCTGACGTCGCAGCCTGAAGTCACCTCCATGGGGTGAGCTCGGAGGGCGTTGGCGCTGTCTCGGGTCACGATGATCGGAGGTTTGGGCTTGTTTTTGGATCCCGCTGGCCTGCCACGTGGACGCCTGATGGTCTCCCCCTCGGCCATTGCCTTTGGCGCTTTGGAGGACACGAGAATCGCGTCAATGCCTGTCCTGTTGTGATTTGCTTTCTCTTGCTCCTGGTTCCGATCCATGGATATGGCTGTTAGATTCACATGATGGGACTGAGACCTTAAGTAGTGAGTTGAAGCTAATAATTTATCATGACAACCACAAAGAATGATTTGAGGTTTAGGTGAGGGTTAAGTCATACCAAATAAGCCTTGTGACTTCCTCCTAATGCCTAATTCCCAACAGACTTTTCCTTCATGTGTATTGCCTTCTCCAACAATCACCTACATATTGTATAAATTATCTACAAAAGCCAAATCATTCTTACTCAACACATCAAATAAGCCAAATCTTGTATTAAGAGCTCTCGACAAATCGCATGAAACTGTAATCAACAATCCAAACTAGAATAAACATTTTCAAACTTGTATGAAGAAGCTGCTTATGAACTTCCATAGAGTACAGTACTGAGGCATAGTCAGCAGATCTTTAATGCATGTACAACTGGACAAGGCCAAAAAAAGAACTGGCAACCCAGCATAAACTCTAATTCGACTGTTCCTACCTCGCTTTCTGCTGTCAAACTGTCTAAAATACCACTCAAAACTGCAAAGAGATAGTTTAATATCTCTGTTGCCAAAGTTGTTCCTTTGATGATGAGATCTGTGAATACATGGTTGGATCATTTCTCTGGTATTCTTGAGGCATCCCTGTTAGAGAGTGACGGGGATCTTGATACCCGAGAGCTGCAAAATGCTGTGAAGCCTGTTGAGTCTGCTTATATCCAAGATGCTGTTGGTTCTGTGTCTGAAAGCTATCATATGCGTTGCTTGGAACTGAAGACATAGTTCTTGAGTTGGTGGCATAATCCCATGAAAGGCCATTATCATTCTGACAAAACAAGATATACTTATTATTATTTAAGTACCAACCTGATGAAAGGCTTTTACAAACATCAAGTTTGAAGTACATGACAAGTAGAACTTTGTGCAGGGCAACTTCTGAGTATATCTCATGGATAATGAAACATAACCTCAAGGAACAAAATTGGATAAACTCCTATCCTAGGTTTATCTGCAGCCATTACGGGAAATTCCAGAGGTTCTAATGTATAGTAAATAGTAATGGGAGTGATTTTACCTGCCCAAGTGTTGGATTGAAGTGACTTGCATCCTTATACTGAGAGAGCAAAAACTCATAGCTATTCTTGTTGGTGGATGACGGGTTGTGCAGAAAATTTCCAGGGACATTGGCAGAATTACCAAAATTTGCATAACCAGAAGCATTAGCATTGGGCAGGGGCAAGTTGCTCAATGAGGCACCACTTTTGTAGTGTTGGGGACCATGTTTCATGTCAGACAGAGATTGGTATGAACTACCACCTTGATAAGATTCTTGGGCATAAGGTTTATATTGACTCTGGGGGAGAGCAGAAGGGTATCCAATTATGTTTGCCAGTTGTTCCACATTAAGCGAACTTTGGGGGTATGGATGAGCAAGATGTTGCTGAAGTTCATGCCCAATGACACCAGGCAGAGGCTGAGATGACTGTTGAGGTAAAAGGGTAAATTTTCAATAATTAAAAAATGACAACCACTAGACAAGAAAGTTTTCAATCATATATACCTCTGCCATTGAAATAGCAGGACTGCCTATTGTTGACACTGCAGAACCATATCTTGAAGGCAATTGTTGGGATGCAAGGTAAGCTAATTGGAGATAATCAGAACCCCTCAAAGATTCAACAGCTGTAACCAGCAAATCAGTTTGCCTAGGATTTGAATATCCAAGCTGTAGAACAACATAGAGAGGTAAGGATCGATGCTCAACTGTACGGTATCAGTTCATAATCTAAAGCAAATTGTATGTACAATATAGAGTATAATAATAAACAGCCAAAATAGACAAATCAAAGGGTAGTTATGAGAAAGCGCATACACACTCATTCGAAATTGGATAATAACTTATAATCGAATGGCTTAACTGTACCAATCACAAATGTGAATACATGGTAGGCACTTAAGTGAGTTGTAAACAAAACAACAGAGAGAGATAGACAATCTAAAAAAGAATGTGAACAGACAACAAGGGACTAACTATATCCCTTTATATTTCTCTCAACGATAGCTATCCAAATTATGACATTCACAGCATGGAGGAGTCTGCACTATGGAACTGGGTATGGAAATTGGAGAGAACAAGGGAAAGAAGAAATAGTAAAAGAGTTAGTAAGTGCATGGAGCCAGAAAAGAGATAACAAAATTAGTGAGTGAGGAACTTTTTTTTACACTTGAATAGTCAGGCATATTACTATATAATTTAGCCATGTCACCAGCATCCAAAAAGGGATGAAGCACTATACTTCTTACACAGCTCAATCAGCGCACTACATTATCTAGCTAGTGAGCAAGTGTCAACATACCTAATTAAAAAAAGTTATCAAAGAGAAGCAATGTTCTAACAATGCTCAATCAGCCGAATGAGTTATCTAGCTTGTACGCAAATCTTAACACACATAATTATAAAAACGTAGAGCCAAATAGATACATATGCCAATTATAAAGCACGCAGATTAGATGTCATCATTAAGTACAGTCCACCTGGGTTAGATTCATTCAATAAGCATAAGACCTAGCCATACTTTAAAGCTATTCAACGTATAAATTCCTATGCCAAGACTTGAATAGTGACAGACAAACAAGAGTGCATGAGATGTAAAGATCCCACTAAAGAAAAAGGTTGTGAAGTTAATACCCCTTCGTTTGGCAAGTTAGTTTGGTTTGTAATTGTTTGATCTGGTTTCAAAAAGGGAAGTGCAGAACTTTGTTGAATGTTCTCGAAACTCGAGTCGGATACAGACAATGAGGACATGTATTCACGACCATAGGTTGCTTCGGATATAGTCTCTTGCATCAGTTCTGGCTGAGTGGAAATAGGCAAGTCATAAATCCTAGCATCTGCAGTTGCTTTATGACTACTGTAGGACTCAGTAGGGCAATCAGCATCATATCCAAAATATCTGCATGGAAAAAAGAAATTAATAGTACAGTGAACTATAACAAATGACCAAGTAGGATAACTGGGACCAAGTGACCATGCCTGGTGTCTAAGCCTCCAGTTGAGGAACCATCCACTGCTCTGGACACCTCTTCCATGTTTGTTTTCATTAGATCCAATGTTGGTGGCCCTGAAAATGCACCACCATTGCTGGATTTGTATGTACCAAAGCTCAGATGAGAACAGTCACCAGCCAAGGCTTGAAGATTATATGGAAACACTACTATACACTTATTCCTTGTTGAGGATTTCACATGATCCTCCTTTCCTAAATTTAGGTGTTCCAACTCCACGGTAGCTGATGAAACTCTATCATCACCAGCTTTAGGCACAGAGCTACTTTGGAAAGTAACATCTGAGACGTTGCCTATTTCAATGAAAGAAAGAAGTTTGCAATTAGAATCATGGGTGTAAAGCAGTTTCTATAAAATTTAAAATATTCGTGAATTAAAATTCCCATATTTTAACAACAGATCCAATCCAGTCTATCTAACCAGTGTGCTAAAAGAAGCAACCTGGACTTGTAAGCTGAGTAAAACAGTGATTCATAGAGCCCTCTCAACACTCTAGGTATAAGAAGTTATCCACATAAAATAACATATAAATAAGAAATGTCTACATACCAGTATACAACAACGGCCAAAAGCCCACTTTCTTTTACATTCAGTATAAACTCATTTAACAAGTCTGGTTACAATTACCATGCTATAAAATAAATCCAGATGTCACATAACATGCAATCAAGACTCTGCCATCTCTTCTTTAGAAATGCATTCATGAATTCTACCAACCTAAACTCTTTCTATGTCCTCTTGCAATTAGAAAATAATTGAACAATTCCACATACATAACATGGTAATAAAACACTCTTCATAAATGATAGTGACAGATCATATAACTTAATCAATAGTGAGATCCTAATAGCTATCATCATCAACCGTCTGATGCTTCGAGTCATCAGAAAAATGGAGATGCAAATACAGTCCTCAGAGCTATAGATGCATCAAGATTTAAATCACAAATTTTAGAATTAATACATACAGAAGTAAAACAGTTATGTCAACCAATTCATCAAATGTACAAAAGCATAGTCAGTTACTGAGATGCATTTTTAACTTTACGAATCGACTTACACAGATGATTCATACAGTACTATTTGCAAGATATGATAAAAGGCGGTCACCTTCAAGGCGTTCATATGTGAGCTCAACGGCATTTTGGGAGACTGTATCTTGAATAGCACTATTTTCATAGTGAGAAGTTGCTCCCGGTATTTTAATCAAATTCGATGCAGAAGCAGTTTTGGTGAAGTCGAACCTAAGATCTTCCCTAGCAACACCACCATTTGATACTTGAACATCACGTAGCAGTAAGTTCCTAGACATGTTACCTCCATCACCATGCAAGTCAGATTTATTAGTGTAAATATCTGCATCACGTAGGGTAGAAACATCTAAAGAAGAAAACTCGGTGGTAGTGGCCGGCTGCTCAATAGCAGGCCATTCTTCATAGTGAACATGTTGATCAACATTATTGGTGGATTTGTTTATCTTTTGATGCACATAGGATGGGTCTGAACAGCGCTGATCAGACTGGTATGATGCAACTACATCATGACATATATCAGTTGGCTGTAGTGAGGTTTTTCCATGTGAGCTTCCCATTTTCACAATATCGGCCATTGAAACAAGTCCTGTAGCGGTCCCCGACCAAGCCGACTGAACTCCTGGATATTGTTGCGAAGATGACATGCCATCTGCTGTTTTTGTTGAATGTCTTGCATCATCAGCACCAAAAAAATCACTGCACCAATATATTGAAGATGGACCATAATGATTGACATCAGGAAAAGCATAATAACCAAAAAGGGTAACAAGGTTGCATCATACTAAAAATATCCATGACTTTTTATAAGAACAAAACTAGAATAAAATGTTCTCCATGTCAGCAGCTGAAATTGGTATGGAGTGAATACATCACTTTTCGAACACAAAATCCAAAGCTAATAAGCAACCCTGGAAAACTCTTCCATTGATAAATATGAGAGGGTGAGAACAGTCATAGTTACATAAGGTTCAAGGGTTTCTATTCAAGTTAAGCTTATACTGCCAAATTTTGCTAATGGACTTGATCAGTTTCACATAAGAAAACCCTACTCAAAATGGAAGAGATGAGTTCCAGAGAAGAAAAGCATACTAGATACATGCCTTTTATCTTATATACTTGTCAGTGAGTTTAGCACACATGAATACCAGATAAGACCTGAAAACTTTTTGGATGAACAGTCTAGTATGCATATTAGGAAAAATCTAAACAAGAAAACCATTTTTTCATTTGAGGCTTTTAACATAAAAGAAATGGAAAACTCAACATTTGCAATATTTCCATTGATACATTGATTATACATGCATGGAAGATAATAATACGAAAGGCAAAGAATTGAACAGGGATCATTACTTTGAAACAAATAGCAAATATATCTCGAACAGTTTCAGAAAACTCGCACACTGTCTCATTACTTTTCAATGATTAAAACCAGATTATACTTACTCCATAGACAACGAAGGATTAGAAATTTATAACTAATATTGACACGGACTTGTCATGACCAGTCTTAAATCCATTACTAATACTTGGTAAAAAGGACATAAAAGCAGCATCAACTAGAACACCATCACAGCACTAACCCTTGGTATGAAGGCTGTCGATTCAAGGTTTTCCCTGTTGTACAAGATGTAGAAGAGGGCGCAGAATATAATGGGGGAGAAACTGACCCGTTCTCTCTCTTGTATGCTGTGTTACCATAGTCTGACATAAAGAACATAGAGCTCATGACGTAAGAATATGCGTAGTGCACATTCCATAAGCACATAGTCAGCACATGAACACCAAATGTGCACAAATAGTGCGTGTAACTATGCTTACAGGAAGAAGAAAAACATGAAAGAAAACTAAGTGTAAACTATACCATTTGGGCTGGTAGGCATTGTTACATTTCGTCCAAGATTACGTTCATTGGCACCCTTAGCTCCGTTATTTGAGCTGGTATTGTTACCCCAAGACCTTGCATCCTGATTCTCTTTTATCTGAAGTGATTCATTTTGGAGGAAAGCAAGAAACGGAAACTTAATATTTGGTAGCATGAACGAGTGATAAGGATTTCCTAAACGACGTCCTGTGCACTATTCAAACTACACAAGTACTTGCAGCAAATACATACATATATAATTAGGTTTTAAGCATATACAATAGGGTCAAGTAATAATGGGGACAAAATACAATAAAAATTGTGCAAGTGTTATTCCATAAGGTACCTCTTTTCTCCTTTCCTTTCTGCTCTTTACTTCATGAAAAGTATCTTCAGAGTTTTAAAACAGCAATTTATCAACGACTTAACAGAGTTAGTAACGCAGAGAAGCATTAGGTTAATGAAAATTTCAAAGCTCAAGTAAAAATGAAATATCAATGAAACTTTAGCAGCATGAACTCGGGAGATTTATTATCCAGTTGAAAAAAAATCAATGTAAGAGATTGTCATTCAGATATTACAATCCAGTCAAGCAACGAAGCAGCAGCATTGACTAAACTTTTTAGAAAAAATACTGAATTTCATTTGGGGACCTATGATCCACTCTATTCCCTTCTACCTCGAAACAGAGAGTACCAGAAAGGACAAAAATCAATTTCTTTCCACAAGGGTATGATCCCAGAGCAAACAAACAAAAAATACATCTATTTCAATTATTTGACTGCAAGAATCAAATAAAACTCTCTTTATATATTCTAAAGTTCCATAGGAACAAATCACACACATAGCAAGCAATTTGAGCACAACTAATATGCTCTTTGTAGTTCAGAACAATAACACAAATAGAAAAGTGAACTCCTCAGTACCACAGGAATATAAAATATTAAAATCTTGAACTTTCCACTACCAACAGTGACAAGAAAGCCAAAAACAGACTGCGTTCATCCAAGCCAAAACCTAATCTTCTCCCTACTCAATCCACTATCAGAAACTCCACATTACAAATTCTATCCCAACAGCATTCCCTCAGTTTTCTCGAAAGCCAAACAAAGTGACAGAAGGGATGTAAAAATTAAAGCCAAACAACTCTCAATCGCAACGACGACCTCACACTCCACTGACCCAAAGAAACACACACAAATCCAACTTGCCCTTCTTTTTTATTTTCCGACGAGACAGAGAGAAAACAAATACAAGCGCAAACGAAAAGAAGAACACAAATAGGGCGAGAGAGAAGAAGAGGCGAAACCTAGAGAGAGGAGCCTCTGGACGGCGGCGTCGGGGTCCATATTGCATTCCTTAAGCACGGCATAGATCTCGCTCTCCGGGAAGTTACTCACAATCTCCTTCATGCTCTGCACCATCTTCTTCGCCTCCGGCGACATAGTGCCCTGCACTGCGCCTCCGCCACCACACTTGCTACCACTCCCCATGCCTCTCTCTCTCTCTCTCTCTACAACTATCCCTTTCTCTCTCTACAAGTATGTGCCGAAAGAGTAAAACGTCAGCGTTTAAGTGCTTTTCTCTTCTCTTCGAACGACCAAAATCTATTCTCTTTTATTTTCTCTGGATTTATATTCATATATGGCCCTTCTATTTCTGTGGACTCCTTTGAGTATTCGGATGCTGGGGCTAGGGCTACTCTAATCTCACCCGTTTTCGGTCACAGCCTGCCTTTTGCCCTACGATTTATTCCGAAGGTTTTGGATTGAACGTACACGTGGACAAGATATAATTTTTCATAAACGTTTAATATGCATCACAAAAATTAGCAATCGAAATATAACACAAGGGGACTTTTATAGGATGGGTCACTTATCGACTAAATCAAATTATGATTTGTTTCTTTTTTTAAATATTGTGAATATTTTCTTAGATCAATTTTTTTGTTTGAATCAATATGAATTAAGACCTAATCTGATCTCACATGTGATGTTATCAAGGGGCATATGTCCTTCTAAAAGTCACTAATATAATAACAGATCCAATTTGATCATTTGAACACCACACTGGTCTCATCAGACCCAATCTGAATTCATATTTTGAACAAGGATAGGGATGACAAAACGTGCCGATCCCGACTGAGATCCGACGTCGCCTCCGTGAAGGCAGATTCGGGAAGCGGACAGGACGGTCAACAGAAGTTTTGATGGGACAGGGACGGGGCAAGCATCTCTTCCAAACTTTATCAATCTCTAACCTTTCACGTCTCATCCTCCACACTTTATATGCATTTTGTTTAAAATTATGTATTGTGAACTTGTAATTTCAAGAACGTGAAATTTATTTGAGGCGAGAACGGGACGGGATCAACGGGTACCCTGTCCCGATCCCGCCCCATTGCCATCCCCTGGGCATATGATATGACCTTGTGGAAGTCAATGCCACGGACATTTAACCAATTTGATATTCCTTTCATGGCATCTAGAATCAAAACAATTCTTTAATAGGATCTGAAGCGGAGTATAAACAGGAATTACATCGTTAGGTTAGTGCCTGGCCAACAAGACTGTTAGATGTCCAACCCTTTAAACTTACCACGCTTTCCTGAATGGATTGACTTTTGATTCTCTTTCTCTTCTAAACTGATTGTTCTTGAGAATCAACATTTCTTCAACCCCATTTGATTTCAAGCTATGGATGAATCTCTTCTCCCCCAAGAGTCCAAACCTTTGGCATTGAGAAGACAGCAACGCTTTGCATCAGCACACATTGATCTTGGATCTTCCCTGCGTCAATCCACAGCTCATCTCATCGCCAGTGAAGACATAATCCCCACTTCTTCCTATGTGAGCCTCATAGCAAACCTCAACAAGACGAGGAAACTCACCAGGTCTCACTCTGCTCCTTCTGTTTTTGCAGGAACCAGAGAGGCTTTTCGCGACCCTGTGGCCCCCAGGCCGCGCAGGAAGCTGACCCCCACCATTGTCCGCCAAGCCTTTGTTGGTGTAGCCTTGTATGCCATAGCTGGTATCGTGGTCTTCATGATCACCTGTGGAAGTTTCAATGGTGACTCCACCTATAGGCTAGTAGATGCTCTCTACTTCATAGTGGTGACTCTCTGCACTATTGGGTACGGTGACATTGTTCCTGATTCAACATTCACCAAGCTCTTCACTTGCTTCTTCATCTTGATTGGCTTTGGGATCATCGGTATTCTGCTGAACGGGTTGGTGAGCTACATCTGCGACAGACAGGAAGCAATCATGTTAAGCACGGTAGATAAGAGTCCATTCAACACCATGGTTCGAACTTATATGATTGACAAAGAAAAAGGAAGAATGAGGATCAGAATCAAAGTTGGCTTGGCTTTGGCAGTTGTGACAGGCTGCATTGCTATGGGAACAGTCACTGCACATTTTGTTGAAGAACTGAGTTGGGTTAATAGTTTCTATCTCTCAGTTACTTCAGTCACGACTGTGGGTTATGGGGATTACTCTTTCACCACAACAATGGGCAGGTCTTTTGCAACTGTATGGCTATTAGTGAGCACTTTTGCAGTTGCTCGAGCCTTTCTGTACCTAACCGAGCTTAGGATCTACAAGAGGAGCCGAGGAATCACCAAATGGGTGCTTCAGAGGGAGATAACCTTAGGGGACTTGATTGCTGCAGATATCAACAATGATGGCTCTATCAGGTATTTATCATCTTTTTCTGCGACTATCATTTTTCATAGTTCTAACTATACAGTAATCTTCTAATTGACTTCATCATAATTGCAGCAAATCTGAGTTTGTGGTATACAAGCTCAGGGAGATGGGAAAGATACAAGAGAAGGACATCATACAGATTTGCAAGCAATTTGATTCATTTGAACATGG
>JAYMTN010002248.1:0-11371 GCA_036897425.1 Erodium trifolium | reverse complement strand
GTACGGAAGTGGCCGCTAAACCAATAGTTAGGGTACTAAGGTGAAAATAACCCTATTTTTTATGAAGCATTGTTATAACAGGGTTATAAATCGTGAACGGTCTACATGAAACATTAGTTTTCTGTCATTTCATTTCTAACGGAAAATGTTAGTTTGTGTAATTACTTTGAGTCTACAGAGCTGATCTGATCGACTAATAAGTCAACGTTTTTGAAACGTACAAATCGATTGTAGTTAGTTCCTGTTTTATCCAACTCTAATTTGATTACTATTTGTTGGAGAAGAAGAGTCTGAAATAAAGTGTAACTCTACACAACCAAACCTAACTGCTCGTAGCTAAAATATCTTTACAGTTGGTGCAACAAATCGATCAACACTATGTTAGTTTCAACATCGAATCCGATCAAAACACGAAACGTAACCAAAACTAAACCAGTGATTAAATATGAGCCACGACATCGGTTCTGCAAATACCGTTACAACCGCCACGTCACCTCCCTCGCTCAAGCGGACGAGGAAGATGGAGGAGGATCGGCACCACGAGATCGGCGCCGGAGGCGCCTCCGGCACCGTCACCGGCGGCTACACGAAGGATGAGAAGAGGAAGAAGAAGACGAAACGGTTCGAGCTGGTGTCGTATAAGGATCTGCCGGAGTACATGAAGGACAACGAGTTCATACTGAGTCACTACCGAGTCAATTGGCCCCTCGATCGAGCTCTCCTCAGCGTCTTCCTCTGCCACAACGAGACCCTCAACGTCTGGACGTAGGTGGATTAACTTAATTACCTCGATTAATCTCGGGTTTAATTGGGTTTAATCTTAATTAATTGCAGGCATCTATTGGGATTTATGTTGTTCCTGGGATTGACTCTTGCTAATTCTCTGCATTTGCCTCTGCTACGCCCGTTTGAATTTACAAGGTATTTCTCGATTTTCCCCAAATTAAGAAATCGATCTCAGAAAGCCCTAATTCAGATTTATATATTTACTTAACTTTCCTGAAAAGTTGGAAGATTTGACACTAATTACCTTGAAATGAGGACTTGGTAACTGTTGATTGCTTGTTCTTGTAGCTGTGATTGGACCTTTAATTACATGTTCAATTACAAATTTCATGGATTGTTTATGGGGAAGAAGAACAAGATGGATCATCAATTGAAGCTGATGCTTTTAGTGTTACTAACTTGAACTGAATCAATATGAAACTAGACTGTACTCGAGTTCGAATTCATATTCCCTCTATGCAGTATTGTTTCTCGAAAGAAGACGAACCATAGATATTAGAGTATCTGTAGTGCCCGGGACAATTAGTTCAGGCGAATCCAGTCAATTCGCCCAACACATGGGAATTGTGGCCGAATATCCCCAAATGGCTAAAAACCACATTTTTTTATACCCAAATCGCTCTGCATTGCAGTTGTTCTTAGCAATCCAAGCCAATACTATTACCAACTTGAATCGAACAAATATCACGTGTCTGTTGAGTCTTGATACAACGGATTGTCTTCAATACATAATGTTATATTCGTTTGTGAACTTGTTGCAGCGCCTTTCCTGCTAATGCAGCCGCTCATGTTCTTCGCAACTCCAACAACTTCATAAACATGGTAATCACCGAACTACCCATTTCCTGAACTAACACTTTAAAATCGATGCATGACACATATTCATTGCAGGAGATTAAATCAAGCCCAGGAATGTCATCAATTTC
Organism: Erodium trifolium; assembly: GCA_036897425.1. Taxonomy (NCBI): domain Eukaryota; kingdom Viridiplantae; phylum Streptophyta; class Magnoliopsida; order Geraniales; family Geraniaceae; genus Erodium; species Erodium trifolium. The sequence goes on along the minus strand of JAYMTN010002248.1, from coordinate 9,659 downwards.
CCAATGGCCAATCTTCGTGTTCTTAGCGGGTTCCATGTTCTGCCTCCTCTCCAGCAGCAGCTGCCATCTCTTCTGCTGCCACTCCCAACCCCTAAACACGTTCCTCACCAGACTAGACTACATCGGAATCACGGTCATGATCATCACCTCCTTCTTCCCACCAATCTACTACATCTTCCAATGCAACCCATTCTGGCAAATCACGTACCTCTCCGTGATCACAGCCATAGGGATCTTCACCATCACCACGATCCTCCTCTCCTCCACCAAGTTCAGGACTTTTCGGGCCCTCCTCTTCGTGGCAATGGGGCTGTTCGGGGTTGTCCCAGCCGTCCATGGGAGTGTGGTGAATTGGGACAATCCTAGGAGGTTTGTGACTCTGGCTTATGAGGCTGGGATGGCTCTGTGTTACTTGACCGGGACTGTGTTCTATGTGAGCCGGGTTCCGGAGAGGTGGAGGCCCGGTTGGTTTGATCTTGTTGGACATAGTCATCAGATTTTTCATGTTTTTGTGGTGTTGGGAGCTTTGGCTCATTATGGTGCGTCGCTTGTGTTTCTTGAGTACCGTGGTGCCGCCGGATGGCCAGTCACCGTGTGAGCCAAAAATGGTGGGTTTTGGTTCGAGTGGCTATATCGTAATTAATGGCTAATTTGAGGTGATTTATGCGAGTTGATTGGGGATTTCTATTGTAACATTGACAAATAGGGTTTTTGCCCAGTTTCTATAGCAGATTCATGCCCAAGAAACACATATCATTTGGGCTCAATCCACGTGTTAATACAGTTTCTAGTGTTGCTATGTTTAATTTTATCAGTAAAATATTGCATTAAATATGATGTTGTATAGTTATAGATCAAAATGGTGCATTATAGTTCCTACAGTAATGGACATTTTTGTTACCCTTATCATTATTTTTTTTTATTTTTGGGGGTAATTGCAAAAGAGCGTAACAGGGTATTTACGTTTTTGTAATTTATAACCCTCTTCTTTTTTTTTGTAATTGTAAAAATATATCATGAACTTGTTTTTGCATTACAGTTTGTATAAATCATTATCTTTTAGATATAAATTGTAACAATATAATCTTTATTTTTATTTACAACAAAAAGGCAAGTTTGGAAGACATTTTACAATTATCAATTTAGAAGCCTACCATTGCAAAAAATAAATTAGCACTTCAGAGTATTTCATCACGATTAATATGTAATATTTTTCGGGGGTTGAAAACTTGAAATAGTATGTAATCTTTGTATCAAAGTTACACTCATTGGTGTAACAGTTAAGTTATTTGGATTTGTAGCTCATAGTTCCTTAAAACTGTAAAAGGATGTAAACTTCCATTTGTGTATCAATATCTTTTCAGTTTCTCCTATCTATCGACAGATGATCGAAGGTTAGAATTTGCTCGGTCACCTATAGGCTACTATACAGAAAGATTAGGGGTTAACCTCTCTTCTAACTTCTAAGTTCAATAAAGTCCTGATAAAACTGGCTGGTCATGCACAAAAAAATTAACCAACCTGGTTGAAGGAGGATATGCACTTTTGACATTTACACCTCATCACTCTCTTCAATCATTACCTCCTGCTATTTAATCATCGAACCGGTCTTGCTCTGCCAATTGCTGAGCAATTTAGTGCCATTTCGCCGACCTGTACAATGTGTTGAGAAGAGCTTGCACTCGAGGGATGGTTGCCCATAGGGCCAGGAGCTCCAGCAGTACTGCTTTGATGCCCGTTTTGGAGAGCATGTATCTCTCTCAAACCTTCTTCATGAATGCGCGACACTGTCTCTAATTCGCTCTGTGAGAGGTCTTCCAAACCCACACCATAGAGAGGTGCGTGTTGTAACATTTCTTCTCTGAGTGTAACTTCAAGGGAACTTATATGTTGCTGCATAACAAGGAAAGGTTCGATGAACCACAATGATAATGACAGGACGCAATAATGCAATTCCAAGACATTCTGATTCCACTCTTAATAACTTAAAACTTTGTGACTTACCACATGCTTCATGTGTGTGCTCCATTTGGCTTACATTATAACTTAGCTTGAAATGCGTATTGAAGTCTAGTTGTACAAATTTATCTATTGTTGTGTCCCTGACATGTCATATCTTATTACTAAGTTTCAGTCAACAGTTTACTTCAGTATATGCATGATCATGCAGTTTTGTTCAGATATGAGATATGACCATATCATGCAGTTTTGTTCAAATGTGAGATATAATCATGGTGCAACCTTAAAAGAAACCTCATGTGAATAATTCGTATTATCAAACTCTAATTGCTACTCACCTTTTGAGTTGAAAGTATTACTTCAGAAAACCTCAATCTTTTTTTTTTTTTTTTGTGGTAGGATAGGTTCCAATTTTCTACCAACTTGAACTAAGCCTTAAAGTTAGTATGTCCCTATTGTCTTTTATCATGTCCGTGAGTGCCTCTGTAATGTTTTGGAGATAAAGTAGTGGCCCGGTGCACAAGATTTCCACCATTCTAAGATCTAGGGGATACGTTATTCACATCCCCTCGATGACCTTTGATTTAAAAAAAAAAAAACACTGTATAAGTGAGCAATTACAGGAACACATTGTAATAGTAACTTTTTGATCATAAACACACTGTACATAATTTCAATAATTCACCATATACCACCTTTTTTTCAAAAACATGTGTTTTTTTATCAAAAGCTTACGAATACAGTGCGTTCCTGTAATCACTCACCTATTCAGTGTGTTTATGAAAATCAAAGGTAGCGGAGGGTGTGTTATCGAATCTACCCCGAGATCTAGTAGGCATACTATCATAAAAGTAATACCGAAGATGAACACCACAAACAGAGGGTTCAGATAACATGACATACTCGATACTAGAAATGCAAACAAAAAGGGAGGTGAAAGAGAAACAAACCTTGCAATTATTTAATGTTCTTTCCATCTCAATGAAGCGTGCTTTACAGCGTGCCACCTCTTCTTCCATCTCCTGTTTTTCTGCTTTTGTTTGTGTAACTTCTTGTTTCAACAGACCGACTTCATCTAAAAGAGACCTCTGTACACTCTTGTAATTTGCAGCTTCCATGGATGATTGTTTCAGTTCTGCCTCAAAATTCTCTCTCTCGGCTTCAACCTTCCTCAACTTGTGAGCAAGCATGTTTTTCTCTTTACCTGCTTTCTGTGTAATAACTCAAGTACATGCAACCCTTTAGATGCTAATCAATCCCTGAATGTAAGAAGCATTTTACCACCATAAAACTAGGCTGGTAAAGACGAGCTCCAGACCAGAGAGCAATGATGATCATAATACATTTAATATCTACCCGGAAGAGATACCGAAACGGATGTTAATAAACTTGAGAAATGCCATACCTTCAATTCATCATGCTTTCGAGACTTCAAGTGCACAAGTTCCTTCTCCAAATCACATATGCGATCCTGACAGACTTTTTTCTCATTCGAGAACTTTGCAATTTCATCATCTCGTTCAGAAAGGAGATGTTCAAGTTGACTTGTAACTTTGTGTATCCGTTTAGAAAGTTCCTTCTTCTCCCGTGCAAAGCGCTCCTCCTTAAGGCTTTCTTCAGACTGTAATTTCTTGAAATTGTTAAATCCGATAAAGATGCATTTTCTGGCATTCTACAAGACAAATTAAGAGATAAAAAGGAACGGTTACCTTAAGATGAGTCACAGTAGCCTCGGACTCACTTAGTCTTTGTAATAAAGACGCATTCTGTTTTTTGATATTTCTAAGTTCAGCTTGCACTTCTTCCTTGACCTGGATGTTTTCATCCTTACTATCACGTAACCTATCCCAAAGCGCTTCACGATCAACTTGCGCTTGATCAGCAGCCTCTCTCATCATGCTTACAAACAGTCTAGCAATTCCGTTTTCTCCTTGCATCAAGAATGTCAATATACCCAAAAATGAGTCACAGCAACTAACTGAAGGGTTCATAGCACGTTCAACTAGTCCTTCCAGCAATTCCCTATGATACCTATCATTAGCATATAACCTAACTAGCGTTGCATAGAAGAACCTCACAAACCCATGAACTCGGGAGTTTTTAGAAAGGGATAATAATTCAGCAAGATGGAGAACTGAATGAAATTCAACTTCTTCACGACACAACTCCATACTACCATGCCCTGTTATATTGCTTCGCTGATCATTTTCAGCAAGCCTTACTTGATCAATGCTTAACATTTGAGCATGCCGTCTTTCCAAAACTTTGGCCACTAAATGATCCTTGATAAGTCCTATTGCAACACCCCTTTCAAATGTTTGGGCAGCTTCAACAGCCAGGGAGGGTATTGACACCATCTCAATCAAACAATATACACTGAGGAAATGATAATCTGCACAAGGAAGCCACCCATCCACTGAATACAAAATTTTAGATTCAACTTCCTTTTCATCACATGAGGGCCCACAGCTGTCTGTTGCACATTTCTCACCGGTTTCAAAGACACTTTTAATTTGGCTTATCACAGTCTCCGCAATCTCACTCCAGCCTTTTATAGTCCTGCTTAAATGATCCAGCAAGCAAGACGATATATTTGCTCCCAAGCTTTCTAGTTTTGCACGAACAAATTTAACCTACAAGACCAAGAAGTAATATGCACGAACATTAAATAAACAGATAGATATACACAAAAAAATCATTCAGATAAGTTGATTTTGAAAATGCATACAGCCTGAGGAATGTGCTGGCACCGTGATGCAGCTTTGAATAGTAAGCTAATGGTAGCTCCAAGTTGTTCCTCTTTAGAATCCAAAAAATATATGTACAGTCTAGTCAATACTTGTTTCCACGCTTCACTGCTAAGGTCCAATTGACCAATAGCAGCAAACACCTGAAACAAAAAGACAAAAAATATTGCACTAATTGTCAGTGTACTTGATTTTAAGTTCAAATTTGAATCTATAATCTGACAAGTTTTACATGAGTAGCAGTTTAATGCATTGTTTTGTATTTCGAATAATAGGTTCACCGATCTTTTAGATGGTTCAAGATGTAAGCCATGTGTCACAAAAGACAACAGAGAGCGCTTCCTAAACCTCAATGTGTTGCCTATCAACATAATACAAACACACATAAGATCCTTTTGAAAAACAATCGTTCTCTATTGGCTTTGCTTCTCTCAGTAAAAAACAGACCTTTTCCCTAGATCTTGCGTAGGATAAGAAACTTATGCACCAGATAATAGTAGATAACAAAGAGCCTTGTAGAATTCAAGCAATTGACCCCATGTGGACTATTTTGCATAAATGACTGCACACATATCAACTCATCTGGTGACTGTCTTTGAACTATCAGTAACAGAAAAGAAAAGGAAAGAGGCTTACTGATATTTGAAGTGTAGATTCTACTTCATGCTTCTGAAGATAATCCAGAAGTGCAGAGGCCACCAGTGGATGCTCCAAGTGATTGATTAATTTGACCACTAGAGTAATTAGATCAGGTAGAAGATGTTTAGGAGCTTTATCAAGTAGAAGAGAGATTTTATCAGACAGTTGAGGCCTTTCCTTTGGCTCAGGAAAATCTTCTGAAACCATCCCCTTTAGACTCTTCAATGAATTAACAATCAACACCAGAAGCTCCTTGGAAGGTTGAGGCCATTTCGCCTGGGAAAACAAGTTCCTTAGCAAATATTTGAACAAAAGAATGAAAATCACTTATTATAGTAACAAAATTTATACCTTCAGAGAATGAATAGAATGTATTAGAGGATTTTCAGAATATTTGTCTGGCATATGTATGCATTGCTTTCGAGGTGTATCAGTTGCATTCACATCTGACCGTTGTCCTGTGTTCGTGGCTGTATGATTGTTGACCACATAGAATAATTTCTCAAATATGGAGGCATGCACTGATTCAACTGGACTTGATTTGGGGGAAGGACAATCACAAGCACTGGGAGCTGGGTAAGGTTTCGAGCTTCCATCATAAGAATCCTCAACGGATCTTCCTTCCAGACGTAGGCAACATTCAACCATAATATCAAAAATGACATGATTTATTGCATGTTTTAGAACCTTAACCAGCTTCACTAAACTCTTATGACTGGACGAAGTCTTGGGAAACTCGGTTTTGAGATGCTTCATTTCAGCAGGATCATCTAGGTAAAATCGTAGTCCAATCAGAATATAAGCTACTGCACCAACATCCGATCGCAATTTTAACTTTTTAAGTTGTTCTGAAGGATCGTCCTCATCTATAAACACTCTTAGAAGAAGATCATTGAAGATATCCATAGTATCTTTAGTAGATACTTCATTGCCTCTGCAATCAGTACGTTTGGTCTGGTCATTCGACAAGGCTCTTCTGTCATCATCCAGATCAAGAAACTGGCAGCAGGAATACTCATCATAAAAACAATGTATATTGGTACAAATTAAAACAAACAAGAAACGTAAAACAAACTATTGCAGCTGCCAACCAAGGTACAAAAATTGGAGCAAAAAAGTATTTTATCTTATCACATAATGATTTACAAAACGCTGATGTGAATTGTGAGTTGCTCATTGCATATGTAGGTGCAATTAGGAGAAAACCAAAAACTAAGAATCCATGTCCATTATGGTTGGTAAAAAAAAAAAGAGGAGGATAAAAATGAAAAAAATCAATAAAAAAAAAAGAGGAGCATAAAAATGAAAAAAAAATGAAAAAAAAAAAGAGGATAAAAATGAAAAAAATCAATAAAAAAAAGAGAGGAGGATAAAAATGAAAAAAGAAGAAGAGGTGGTTGGTATTCCTTACGGATTTGTTTTCATACTACCAATAATAATTATCACACGGGACCGTTAGTTAAGTACTTGGCATTTCCTTCATCAGCTTGTGTCAAGAGGTAAACTTTATATGGACTAAAAATACATCTAATAATCTAGTGGTTAACTGCTATTATATTCTAAATTCAAACAAAACAGCCTTTGCACGATGGGATAGCATACGCATGTACTAACCTCTAGTCCTGGAAAATCAAACCATGGGCAGTAATCAAGGATCTCACAAGCAAAAACAACCATCTCACGAACAAGAAAACCATTCTCCACTTCCAGTATGTCTGCCATTCTGATGAATTTGATATCAGAACTACTGCAAGAGCTTGTACAGATGGACGACTCTTTCCACCAACTTTTGGCAGAGTCCTTTTGGTTCACCACACCCAGCCTATATTTGACCCAGAAATTCTTATCAGGATCAACTTCAACAGACGGGTCACATTCCAGGTACATGAATAGGGTCCCAAATGAATCATAAATCCCTGCATTCAATGAAGGAGCAAAACAAAAGTGGCTTTACATTAGATAATTATAAACTACATAACAGAGCCAAGAACAAGTTAGACTAACCAACCAAAAATGCCAACTCACCCATCCGAAGCTCACATCCACCACATTGAAAAGAATTGCTAAATATTTTTCCTGTTCCCATAATTGCTTTGAAATACAAGAAGTTCTCCAATTTCCATGTCAAATAAGGTCTACTATCTGAATCAATATTGCCCAACGCTGACAGCGATCGCATTTGGAATGTCTCCTTTAAGACATGAACCTCTGCACAGAAGAGAACAGTGTCCTGAAGAATAAACCCAGAGTCCTGATCAAAGAGATTAGCAAGACTCATAAACTCCCACCATCCCCAGTCTGTTGTAGCTTTGGAGCAACGGTTTTGTGATTCCATAGTAATAGACTTCTCCTTCGTCCTTTGATTCATGACTGATACACGGTAATGAACAAAACAACTGGAAGATGCGGGTAGAGTTTTTGGATTCGAAACATTCAGAAAAATTGACAGGTAGCACGGCTTCTGAGACTGCCCTGGAACAAATAACCTTTAGAGGATAAGCTTACGGTGTCTTCTTTTACCCTTAACAACTATAAGCATTTCAAGAAAAATAATCAACATTTCAAGTACAAGACTATACAAACATAATGTAAGTACACAGCACTTACCCCTAGGATAAACTAACAATCGAAAATCCTGCTTACCAACCTGAAACCTCTTGCCCTTAACACAAAGCCCGACTTTTTTCTTCTTCTTAAGAAGATCCTTCAACTTCGAGAAATTCTCAATTTTCCACAACAACTTCCCCATGTACCCATCACATCTTTTCATCACACCGTTAAACTTGGCACCAACTACTCCCCCTGATGTAAAACTGGCACTCGACTCCTTAATCGCATTGAACGAGACACTGAAGACTACAGTGCCATCCACCAAGAAACCTTTCCCTGGTTCAACAAAATCAGACATCTTCATATAGTCAGTCCACCCAAGACTGACATCTCCACCAAAATACTCCACACCGAACCGCCCATATGAGTCCTTATGAACATGATCAAGACCCAGCTGATTCAACACCGATATCCTGAACAAGCACCAGCAACTCCTATCAAGAAGAAACACCTTATCCGTATCGTTATTCTCCAGATTCAGTGCAAGATACTCCACTTTACCAACCACACTACGATGCACACTCATCCTAAGATTAGACTCCCCAACCTGAAAGCTAGGGCTCAAAATCTTATAAGTTTTGATCATATCCTTAAACAACAAACAGTTATGAATCTTCCAAATGATCTTCCCATTAGAAACATGAGAACCAAACCCACACAAACCAGACATTGAAGAAGCTACCTCACTAGAATCACCCGAAACCGTTATAGATTCATTCAAAATCCTAATGTCGGCCTTAAGAACCAAAGAGCCGTCCAACAAGAACCCAGAACCCTTACCGAGAACCGAAGACGAAACAGTAAAATCACCCCAACCCACAGACTTCCTCTTCGCCGAGAACCTGTTATACGACTCTCGACTCACGGACTTCGACACATTTCCACTATTCACCATTGTTAGCTTGTAACCAGCGAAACAATCGAGCTTCGAGCTCTTGGGACAGTTGATCTGGAGGTAGACGGAAATGTGGCCGGGCACGGTCAAGCGGTCGCCTCTGGGGTACACCAGGATCCGGAAATCGTAGCCGCCGACTTGGAAGTAAGGGCTGTAGAGAGATTTGGCTTTGAGGTCTGTGAAGTTCGGGACGGTCCACTCGCAGACGGAGGAGTGGTCGGTCCGGGAGGAGAATGTGATCCCCGGGGGAGGAGGCCGGAGCGGCGGCGGGGTTTCCGGCGAATGCGAGGTTGAAGACGGTGCATGTCGGTCGATTTTGGGGTCGGATTGGGGGTTTTTGGGTTTCATTTGCGGTTGTGAATTTTTTTTTTTTGTCTGGGTTTGGTTCTGGTTTTGGTCACGGACTTTTTTTAAGTCTCGCTCTGGGTTTTGGGTTTTGCTGGTTATGCGTATACGGTACGCCGAATGGGAGAGTTGAGAGGGGAGGGTCATTTTGGTCATTTCGTTATTGTTTCTGATTCTGACCCATACAAGGAATCCACCGCTTGCATTTTAAGGTGTAAATGAATCCAATCGACCTTGGTTTGTTCTTAAATTTGATTAGATTAAGTTTAATAGAGGCGATTGTGGAGGTCGATTTGACATCGGAAGAAATAAAAAAAAATAGGTCGGATTTAGTGGATTATGCAGCAGAAGGTCGGATTCGGTGGGTCGAATCTTCATGTGTAAGGAGAGGATTCGTTGAAGGAGGAAAGAGAATCAGTGAGGGAAGAGAGAGACAGAGAGAAGAACGAATCGGAGGAGAGAAA
>JAYMTN010002247.1:0-11371 GCA_036897425.1 Erodium trifolium | reverse complement strand
AGCAATATATTTATTATATAATTAAATAAAATATATATTTACTTTTAAATATTTGATTAAAAATAAATAATGCATTTTCAAACAAACAATTATAGAAGTCATACCATATCTTAAAGTTAGGCCACAAGACAGTTGGTTAGTTTTGCAGTGGGCCCAACTTATCTTCGGGTCATATAGTCACGTGCAGCGCACAAGACTCCTCTCCAGCGTGCCAAGAGCACTGTATAGCGCGAAGCCTATCTTCAAAGCAGAGCAGCTCTCTCGTCCTCAGCTGCCATAACCAACATGAACTTGAACTTGAACTTGAACATGGCTTGTGGTTGTGGCACTCAATCTTCACTCTCTCCATCTTTCTCATCTTCTCGGAAAGCCCACCCACCGACCAGATGGAATCCTCAACCAGCTCTCGCCTCCGCCTCCGTCACAGTCGCCGTCACGGTCGCTCCTCCAAAACCCGCGTCTAAATCGCCTTCTCGGGACACATGGGTCGAATTTATTCGCTCCCAAACCAGGTCCAGTCATTTTCGAGAAGCTATATCCACCTACCAGAGGATGCTTCTCGCGGACAAGGAGCCGGACAACTTTGTTTTCCCGGCGGTTCTGAAGGCCGCCGCAGGCCTTCGGGACTTGAGATTGGGGAAGCAGATCCATGCCCATGTCGTCAAATTCGGGTACGGGTCGTCTCATGCTGCTGTGGCCAATTCGCTTGTGAATGTCTACGGCAAATGTGGGGATATTGGTGATGTACACAAGGTGTTCGAGAGAATTACTGAGAGAGACCAAGTTTCTTGGAATTCAATGATTTCTGCCTTGTGTCAGTACGAGGAGTGGGAGCTTGCAATTCAAGTGTTTAGGTTGATGCAATCTGAGGATGTGGAACCCAGTTCCTTTACTTTGGTGAGCGTGGCACTTGCTTGTTCGAATTTGCTTAAGCCTGATGGAGTGAGGCTTGGGAAGGAGCTTCATGCTTACAGTTTGAAAATGGGTGATTTGAAAACCTTTACCAACAATGCGTTGATGGCTATGTATAGTAAATTGGGGAGAGTTTATGACTCGAAAGCTACATTCGAGATGTTTGGAGATCGTGATTTGGTTTCATGGAACACCATGATTAGCTCGTTCTCTCAAAGTGAGCAGTTTTGGGAAGCATTGATGTTTTTGCGACTTATGGTTCTTGATGGAATGAGACCTGATGGGGTCACACTTGCAAGCATCCTTCCAGCTTGCTCTGCCTTAGAGTTGTTAGGCACCGGGAAGGAAATTCATGCATATGCTTTTAGAAATGAAGATTTATCTGCAAATTCTTTTGTTGGTAGCGCTTTGGTGGACATGTATTCCAATTGCAAACAGGTAGAGAGTGCTAGTCATGTATTTGATGGTTTTTTGAATGGCAAAATTGGGCTTTGGAATGCTATGATTGCAGGTTATGCAAAAAATGAGAATGATGATAAGGCTATAAAGCTCTTCATTGAAATGGGAGCTGCTCATGGTATTTCTCCAAATGGCACCACAATGGCTAGTGTTTTGCCGGCTTGTGTGCGCTGTGAAGCATTCCCTCACAAAGAAGGAATCCATGGTTATGTGATAAAGATGGGCTTAGACAAGGACAGGTATGTGCAAAATGCTCTCATGGACATGTACTCTAGGATGGGGAAGATTGGGATTTCAAATATTATTTTTGACAGTATGGTGGATAGAGATATAGTTTCTTGGAACACACTGATCACTGGTTATGTTCTTTCTGAACGGCATGATGATGCATTTCTTCTGCTACAAAAGATGCAAAGAGTAGGAGAGAACCACAATTATGAGGATCAAAACAGAGTTTCCCCCAGACCAAATTCAATCACTCTAATGACTGTGCTTCCTGGCTGCGCTGCATTGGCAGCACTTGCGAAAGGAAAAGAAATCCATGCTTATGCCATCAGAAATTTGCTGGTGACAGAAGTTGCAGTTGGAAGTGCATTAGTTGATATGTATGCAAAATGTGGCTGCTTGGACTTATCTAGAAGAGTGTTTGATCGAATGCCCATCAGAAATGTGATAACCTGGAACATGATTATCATGGGTTATGGAATGCATGGAAAAGGGGATGAGGCTGTAAAAGTATTCAAAGCTATGGTGGCAGAAGGAGAAGTAAGGCCCAATGAAGTAACATTTATTGCTGTTTTTGCAGCTTGCAGTCATTCTGGGATGGTCAGCGAAGGTCTAAACTTGTTTTATAGAATGAAAGAAGACCATGGAGTTGAGCCTGAATCTGATCACTATGCTTGTGTAGTGGACTTGCTTGGTCGAGCGGGTAAAGTGGAAGAAGCATATAAAATCATTGATACTATGCCTTATGAATTTGATAAAGTTGATGCCTGGAGTAGTTTGCTTGGTGCTTGTTGGATTCACCAGAATGTAGAAATTGGAGAAATTGCAGCAGCAAATCTCATTCAGTTGGAGCCAAATGTGGCTAGCCACTATGTTCTACTCTCTAATATCTACTCATCTGTTGGGTTATGGGACAAGGCAATGGATGTTAGGAAGAAGATGAGAGAAATGGGTGTAAAAAAAGAACCTGGATGTAGTTGGATTGAGTTTGGTGATGAGGTTCATAAGTTTGTGTCAGGTGACATATCACATCCGCAAAGTGAGCAGCTACATGGATTTCTTGAGAACCTTTCGGATAAGATGAAGAAAGAAGGGTATGTGCCTGACACTTCTTGTGTTCTACACAATGTAGATGAGGAGGAAAAAGAGAGTATACTATGTGGACACAGTGAGAAACTGGCAATAGCTTTTGGCATCCTCAACACACCTCCAGGAACTACCATTAGAGTTGCCAAGAACCTTAGAGTGTGCAATGATTGCCATGTTGCTACTAAATATATATCGAAGATAGTCGACAGGGAAATCATTGTTCGAGATGTAAGAAGGTTCCATCACTTCAAAGAAGGAGCTTGCTCATGTGGTGATTATTGGTGAGAATGTGGTAAGAATCTGTTTTTTTCTTTAGAGTAACATTTTTTGTGGCAATAAAATCCAATGCCTACTTAAACATAATCTGTTCTAAAATAAGAGTCTCACTTTCTAGAACAGACGTCTTAAAATAAATATCTGATTTTTTTAGAATTAATTAGGTATGAATTATCAATAACATATATAATTTTAGTTAGTTGTCATACTTAATAGAATAACATAGAGATACTGAGGCATGCAGCTAAAGAGGGAGTTTAGTCCTCTTGATACTTAATCTTTAGTGATGCATATATGAAACATTTATTTCAAGATGAAGTTTAAACACATATTATTCTATGTTTAGTGTACAGGATAAACGCCATGACAGTAAAACTATTACAGTAATTTCTTCTATTATTGGGTAAATGCCTTGCTTGTGAGGTTCTGTGTTTTACTGGATCTACAAGGATAGTATACTCTTCTTTTATCAGAAGGATTGTATGGTCTTGTTTATGGACTTGGTTTAAAGTTATGGATATATTAGTTTAAATGGTAGCATTTCTTGAGAAGACAATTAAATTGTACATAGGCTACATTGGTTATAGTTTAAGTGATGACACATTTCATTACTAACTTTAATCCATGTCTTAAACTCTATTTTTCATAAACTAATTGGAAATTGATGTACATCTTTTCAAGGGCAATTAAGTTTGCCATTAACCTGAAAATAAATTGTTCTAGGTGAAGCAGGAGACACCAGAGACAGTTGTGTGCATATGAGAAGAGGCTTACTCTTTCGAAATTGCTGTATTTTTCTGGATGAAAGTGGAAGACATATGGTGTGAGTGTGGTGAGTCATAAGTGAAGGACAGCTGGGGAATGCTGAAGACGACACGTGGAGTTCTACTCCAGTGGTAACTTCTATTACTAATACTACTTGTTCTTTAAATTGTTCATTTACTCTGTCATAGTCTCAGGGTCTCAATCTCTTCTGGTTTAGTTTACAGAGGAAAGGAAGATGGGACAAGGCCAAGAAGAACTCAAAACCTCAGACCATCCCCAGGTTGAGATTCAGGTATTAATTATGTACATTTCAAGTCATGCAACTACTGCAATTACAAATGAACTCATGTTAAAAAAGGACATAAATAAAGCTTAAAACCATGTTGAACATTGTAGGAGAGAGGGGAAATTTTCTTCTTCTACAGGCCTAAAGTCGACAAAGAAGAAGCTCACAGCGCAGACGATGTGCAGCGTCTGTACATTGTTCTGCGACCAGAGTCCGGTGAGAGGCCAGTGGAGGTGAAGCAAGACCCTACTTCTGGCAAAGAAGGTGCTAAAACCAAGTCAGGATCAACATCATCATCTACCAGTGAAGGTGGACATGGAAGCCAGGTCAGAACTTCTACAAAACTAAAGACAAACTTGTTTCAGTCTCTAAAGTTATCAAATTGATGCCTTAGGAAGTGAATATTGAGAGGCAGCCTTTGCTGCGCTTGGCTGTAATGGGAAAGAAAAGCCTCCCAGATCCTGGTAAGAAATCCAGACCCTATTGGGGTTTCGTTGAGATGGTCACAACCAAAATCGAAGATGTCAAAAGTACTCTCAAGGGAGGTCAGACAGTTTCTTTACTCGCTACTTGTCATCAACATTCCCATTACATCACAGTATAATAATGCAATTCCCATATCTATGATGCAGAAGAATATGATACTAGTACTAAAGGAAAAAGACACAACCCTCCTGCCAGAGCCCTAGGGGAGGGCATTTACCGAATCCTAAGGCACAGTCCCACAGACAATGCCAAAAAGATGCACACACATCTGATCTACAAGCTTGAATTCCCTTCAGAGGACAAGAATAGAGAGCCCCAGGAGTCTCTTAACATAGAAAGGGAAGGCTCCTTCCATATACAGATAAAGAAGCCTGATCAGGACAGTGGTTCTGGATCTCATTTCAGGGGACTAAAGAGCAAGCGCAAGGCTGTGTTTCCTGCACACTTGCAGGGGCAGTTTGGGCAACGACGGTACAGCCCTGCTGATCCGCCGGATTTCCTGAACTACGAGGGGTGCGAGTTCTTGTTGATATCGGCTTCAGATGACATAGAAGAGGAGCTGGGTTTGGAGCTCAAGACTGAGACCTCTTGTTCTGATTTAGTCACTACTTTTGGAGAGACTGCTTCTACAGCTCCTCTCCTTGAAGGCAGTTGGGTTTGATGATGCTCTGTGGCTTATAGTAATTTTCAAGTATGGTATGTGGAGTTCGGAGATGTGTAGTTGTTGGAATCGTTTTGTTGTTAGTTTATGTATGTGTGTATCAGTGTATGTAATGGGGGAACGTAGTTCCAAAATCTCACTTGAATGCAGAAGAACAATAGCATCTGGAGGGTTTTGTGCACTCTTATTTGATCTGATATCACTATGAATTCAGAAAAAATAGTCTTAATTGAGTACGAAGAATCATGAACACATAGAATCTTGTTTTGTGAAGTATTTTAAATTTTGGTCATAATGTAAATTCAATTCGGTTAGTTGACTGATGATTCATTTCGTCGACAAATTTTCCGCAGGAGTGCAAGGTACTACAAAACTCAACTCATCTGCGGTTGGGTCTATTAGAGCATCCACAATGGGAGTCGGATTTAAAGGCGTCAATTAAGATAGATTTAGGGTCGGATTCGTGCAGTTCCGCAGTGGAGGTCGGATTTAATCCGTCGTTTCTGACGAAAATGGACAAGAGAGCAGGAGCAGAAACATTGAGAGGAGAGAGAGGGAGAGAATCGACGATGATACGTCGACCATTGAGAGAGTATTGGGGAGAGAGAAACGAAAATGTCACGAGAGGAGAAAGAGAACGAAGAGGAGGGAATAGACGTAATCGACGTCGGATGATTCGTCGAACATCGAGAGTATCAAAGAGAGGAACGAAAATGTGAGGGAGAGGAGGAAGAGAATCGACGTCAGATGACTCGTCGACCATCAAGAGAGTATCGGGGAGAGAAACGAAAATGTCACGAGAGAAGAGAGAAAAAAGAGGAGAGAGCGGAGGGAAAGAATAGACGTAATCGACGTCGGATGATTCATCAACCATCGAGAGTATCAAAAAGAGAAACGAAATATCACATTTTCGTCACTTTTTGATTGAATCGACAGCAGTTTTGTCGGAAATTCAACACCCACCGAGGATGCTCTTAGGTGTGGGCCATCCGGTTTACTGCTCATGAGCACCTAGCCATAGAGCGAGATGGGGCACACATAATTTGAAAAAAAATTCACCATAGAGCATGACAATGGAGCACACATAGTTGGAAGATATCATTTGTAAGAAAAATAATTCACCAATAATATTTGTAAAATGCGCATAGTTCATTCCAACTTTTCGCAATTATCCCTATATTATAATCAACACATACTCTCATCGATAAATTCACTGTTACATTACCGCACCAAAACAACCGGTGAGAATGTACTTTTTTTGCTAGAAAGGTCCCAAAGCTACATTATAAATTTATAACAAAGAAATGACAGCAGCATTGTGCTTTGAAACAGCATCCAAGAAAGGTCCTAAAAGCTATAACATACCCTCAAAAAGGACCAAAGCTTTGCTCTGAGAAACAGCATCCAAGCAAGGTCCAGACACCGTACATTGGGGTTGGCTGCTAGAATATCCTGAAGTGTCCGTGTGAGACTCCCTTCCACTATCAAGGGCATGCTACATACAGAGAAGAAACTTATTCATAAATTGAAAAAACTGCGAGCACAAACGAAAGAACTTCATTGAACATATGAGGTACAATTTGTAGCTTATTTTATGTTACCAGGGTACTACTTGAGACATTCAGTTCGGTTTGAACAATTCCATCAGCAGGGATTGAGCTTGTTAATCCTCCACCTACTTCTGGTTCCTGCAAAATCCTCATAAAAAAAACTATTTAGTACAAAATTATACTAAATATGCACATAACTATTTTGGAATAATTAATCTCAAAATATCATTACTTGAACCGTTGCAGCATCAACTGGGATCACACTAGTTGATTTTCTTCTTTTTCTCGATCTGTACACAGCAATTTCCCGGCTTTGCTCCATTCGTTCTCTTTCTGGACCAGCGACTGTATTTTCACTCTCACTTTGTGGAGGAAGGATAGAAATTGGTTCAACATCATCTTGAAAATCTTCAGATGACTTCGCTCATAAAAAATAAATAAATAACTAGTTAGTACAAAATTATACTAAATGTACATGTAAGTATTTTGGAATAACAAATTTTAAAATATCTTTACTTGAGCTGTTGCAGCATTAACAGGGATCGCCCAAGTTGATTTTCTTCTTTTTCTCGATCTGTACACGACAATTTCCTGGCTTTGCTCCATTTGTTCTCTTTCTGGACCAGCATCTGTATTTTCCCTCTTACTTTGTGGAGCAAGGGTAGAAAGTGGTTCGACATTATCTTGAAAATCTTCAGATGACTTCGCTTTTTGTACAGCCCTCTTCTTCCTCACGTGTAACTTTCTCTTCTCTTTTCTTAATTGTGTAGAATCTGATTCATTCAACTCGGGACAAGTTCTCTTGTTGTGCCCCTTCTTCCTACAGTGGCCACATGATGGATCTGTCGCATCCCTCGCAGCTTTGTATGGATTGTTTGGAGATGTTTTGAGCTCATTTCTACCAGGTGGTGTAAGCATAACAGGAGGATTCACTGGACAGCCAACAGGTTTAAACAAAGGAGAACAGATTGCCTTGAAGGTGTTAGTGGCATAGCGAGTAGGGACATGCAACCAATCGAACTGTTTGTACAATTCACCATTAATCACCTCATGTGCCCTTTTAATAGCTCGATAGCACTTAGATGGTTTGAGCACAATCTGAAGATCTAGTTGGACTAGTTCCTGAAGCGACTTAGCTGACATTGTAGGGCTAGCCCTAATCTGATCCAAATACCTTATGGCAAGGTATTGTGAAGTTATACCTGCCTTTCTTGATGTCCTACAATCATGCTCTCCAAAGAAATGTCTTATTACCAAATATTCACTCCTGGGATTCTGAGAAGCATACAAATAAAATCGACAACCTGATGCCTTGCAAATAACGGATATTTTGCATTTCTCGTTCCTTTTCAATAAATACTCAAATCCCTTCTCCACGGCATAAGCTTGTAAAGCCATTCGGAAAACACTTGCATCCCTGAACCTCTGATGTAAGGCAAACTTCACATTCTTATACCCGCTACCCTCATCAAAAAGCAGCGCCCTTCTAATATCCCTAGATGAATCATCAGTATCGGAATGCATTGCCTGCCTCAAGCAATCTTCATCATCATTATGTTCCCTTTCTTCATCAAATCTCGCTTCACTGACAGGTTGTTGTTGTTGTTGTTCTGATTCTTCAACAAGTTCATTCTCTTTATCAGTTTCTTGATCATAGTCCTCTTCATCACTGTCACATTCTCCATCATCGCTATCTTCATTATCATGCTCTGGCATGTCCCTTTGCAAAATTTGTTCTTCTTCACTTCTGTCTTGTTCTTTACCATGGTGGGTGTGGAAAATCTTTGGACCAATTTCATCGTTCGGACCGTTCTTATCCATCTACACATGCCACATGAGTAAGATTCAATATATACATAGAGAGAGAAAGAGAGTAAGAATGAAATAAAAACCAGTCTTTAGAATAGAAACTAGTAACCATCTGTATCCATTAGATTGTAGATTTTAAAGGGGTGAGATTCACTCATTTTTTTTGTAATTTTTACAACTCTGGTTTTTATTTTATTTTTTAATCAAACCCCCCTTAAAAATCAGGAGACATTGATGGATAATTTTCAACGGCCAGGATTGGTTCCTAGTTTTCATTCTCAAATGGTTTTGAATGGAGTATTCCCCTATATATAATGCACACCAGGAAACTATGAAATCCACATTATTAGAATGAGGAATCTACATCATCAAAAAATGAATTCATATGTTAAAAAAATGAAATCTGCATCCTCAAAAAATGAAATCTATGCACGCTGTAATCTTAGTTGTCCATTACTTTGATCCAATGGTCTAAGGTAATTTCTTGTTATGCATTCTAAGATGAGGTTTCTACCGGAACTTGGCTCTGTGTGTGTATATATATATTGGTATCCCTGTGAGACTATCCTCCACTAACTAGTGCATGCTACATAAAGAAGAGGAACATATTCATAAACTGAAAAATTGTGAGCACACACAAAAGAACTCCATTGAACATATGAGATATAACCAGTGGCTTTATTATGTTACCGGGGTACTTGCTGAGACATCCAATTCAGCTTGAGCGATGCCAACATAAGGGATTATGCTTGCTGTTCCTCCGTCTACTTGTGGTTCCTAAAACATAAGTTAGTAAAAAGTTATACTAAATGTTTACATAAGTATTTTAGAATAACTTTTTTTAATATGATTACTTGAAATGTTGCAGCACTACAAGTAATTACCTCAGCTGATTTTTTTCTTCTTCTCAATCTGGACAAGGCAGCTTCCCTGCTTCGCTCCACTTGTTCTCTTTCAGGACCAGTAACTGTATTTTTCCTCCCCCTTTGTGGAGAAGGGGAAGAGGGTGGTTCATCACTATCTTCATAATCCTCTGATGACTCTGCTCTTTGTTTAGCCCTTTTCTTACTCATGTATAACCTGTGCTTCACCTTTCTTGTTAGAGTAGGATCTGATTTATTCAACTCGGGACAAGTTCTCTTGTTGTGCCCCTTCTTCCTACAATGGCCACACAATGGCTCTATCGCATCCCTCGCTGCTTTGTATGGATTGTTTGGACATGTTTTGAGCTCATGTCTTCCCTTCATCCTCTTCTTCAGAGGTAGTATACCTGAAGGATTCATTGGATCCCCAACAGGCTTCACCAAAGGAGCACAGATTGCCTTGAAGGTGTTACTGGCATAGTACTTGGGGACATAGAACAAATCTGACTGTTTGCACGTTTCACCACTAATCACCTCTTGTGCCTTTCTAATAGCTCGATAGCACTTAGATGGTGTAACTTCAAGTTGAAGATCCAGTTCGACTAGTTCCTGGAGCGACTTAGCTGACGTTTTAGGGCTAGCCCTAATCTGATCCAAATACCTTATGGCAAGGTATTGTGAAGTTATACATGCCTTTTTTGATGTCCTACAATCATGCTCTTCAAAAAAATGTCTTAATACCAAATATTCGTTCCTGGGATTCTGAGAAGCATACATATAAAATCGACAACCTGATGCCTTGCAAACAACAGATATTTTGCATTTCTCATTCCTTTTCAATAAGTACTCGAACCCCTTCTCCACGGCATAAGCTTGTAAAGCCATTCGAAAAACACTTGCATCCCTGAACCTTTGATGTAAGAAAAACTTCACATTCTTATACCCGTTCTTCTCATCAAAAATCAGTTCCGCTCTACTATCCCTACCAGAATCATCACTATCGGAATGCATTGCCTGCCTTAAACAATCTTCATCTTCATCATCACATTCCCTTTCTTCATCAAATCTTGCTTCAGTCATAGGCTGTTCCTCTTCTGATTCTTCAGGAAGTTCATTCTTTTCATCAGTTTGTTGATCATATCCCTCTTTGTCGCCGCTCTTATCCATCTATAAATGCCACATGAGTAAGATTCATCTTATATATAAACAACTTAAGTTACTGATATGGAATAAGTGATAACATGGTCCAACAAAATAACAATCAAATCACAATGGTTTAACAATCCGACACCATAACATCATTTCATGAGCAAATGCTACAACCACACACAATCCAATTTTCAGGTAAAGGAGGCATTTTTAACCATCAAAATCAACACAATCAGAGTAAAAAATATATTTCCAAAAACCAAAAAGAGTCAATGGAGAACATACTGAATTGAAAGGAACCCATGTTTCGAAGTGTGCAGCGTTTGATTTCACGAACCCAATGACGATAAATTCGACATGAAACTCAAACAATAATGTAAATTCATCCCTACCCACAACGATTTAACACAAACCGAAACCATTACCATCCCCGATTTCACTAAGATTTTCGTATTCGATTCCATTTTATGAACCCTAGATATAAACTCACCTCCGAGCGATCGAACAGGTGACAACGAACTTCGTCTTCTTCTCTGCTATTCAGATGAAGAAAGGTCGAGTTTTGGAGATGAACAGCACTCCAACTTAGCCTTCGCCGCCTTCTTCTTCTACTACATCAGCCTCTTCTGCTGGATGAGCAGATCAGTTATTTCTCCGTTACTTCGAATTTCTGAACGGCACAACAAACATGGGAGTTTTTCTTGTGGAGGGTAAAACAGACTTTCCTTTTCCTTTCTATATGTATGATTTTAATGCAGTATCATCAATCCGTTGTAGTCTAGTTGGTTAGGATACTCGGCTCTCACCCGAGAGACCCGGGTTCAAGTCCCGGCAACGGAAT
>JAYMTN010002246.1:0-11371 GCA_036897425.1 Erodium trifolium | reverse complement strand
TTTTCCCAAATAAATATTGTTTAGATTAAAAAGGGGAGGACTGACATATTACTACAACTGGGGGCTGATGACGGGGATGCTGACGGGTTGGCTGTTGACAAAGTGGGTGCATACGGGTTGACTGATGAAAGGACGACTGCTTGCTGGGAGGCTGCCGAAGTGCTAAAAAACTGTTGAAACTCGGCTTGTTCTGCTGCTTGCGCAGCAAGCTCTCCTCCAGCTCTTTGCGCTGCTCCTCCATCAATTTGCGTTGATCCTCTAATTGTTGCGCGAACATGGCCTCTGGATCAACAATGCGAGTCTTAAGCTCTTCTATCTCCTCAAAAGAGCTTACAGACCTCATAAGAGAGAGAGAGAGAGAGAGATTCAAAAATGAGGAGGCCGTGTTTGAATTTGACCTAATATCGGCTTTGTACCGACGGATCCTACATCCGTCGATAGGCGTATATAAGCGAAACGACACCGTTTAACTCATAACACTTAGCGAAAATTATTCAGATTTTTTACAAAAGCTTACCGGCGGATGCATATTCGTCGGTACAAACCTGTTGACTAATTTCACCAATGAACGTCATCATTCCCGACTATCATTTTATTGGTAATTAGTCGTTCTTCTACTGCTACATGTTGATTTTGGTCATAATCGACCTAACGAATCTGACTTCTTCCATTACAAGATCTGTCGGATCCGACCCTATATCTGACCCATCGATTCAAGACTTCAATTTGCCTCCACTAAGGTTGCCCCAAGAGTCTAACCAATCCCATACACGATTTCAAAATGGTCTCTGTTCTTTCTCGGGTCTTGTGCCTTATTTTGGTTAGCTCTCCCTCAAACCTGTGACTCTCATTCATTTCTCGTACCACCCACAATCAATTCCTGGTTGAGTTGAAAACTACCACTCTATCTTAACCATTATGATTATCTTTTGTTTGTTACAACTTAAATTTGTATTGCTACTTGTTCAGCCATGGAGAAAAGCCTGTGCGGCTGGGTCCATTGGCAATCTCGTGCCCTATGGAGAGACACACTCAGATACCCTAATTTACTTGGTCCCCACTCAACTGGTACACACTGAGTCATCGCTCAGATATCCTCATAGTCATGAAGATTCAAACATAGTTACAGAAATTTACCTTCAGGGTTGCAATAATTACCATTGTTTCAGGACTTTCTTTACAAATCGAGTGAATTGGATATGCTTAGCTGTTCTTTATCAGTCAATGTATTGATTTGTATTATTGTAATCTAATAGGTCTGCAAATTGCATTCCCAAGGCTTCTTATGCTCACTGATTTTGATATAAATTTGATATGTAATTGCAGGCCTAATCCTAGATGTTGACCGGTCATACACTCGGAAACAAAAACATCGTGTCCCTTTTGGCAGCTCCTTTCCAATCCCTATAGAACCTAATCATTGCAAAGCCTCCCAAGTCCAAACCACATTGCTTAACGTTCAAATCACTACATAACATGGTTGCAATGGTAAATTGGATATCAAGTAAAAACAGCCTCAAACTCTCATCACATGAAATGAAAGAGCTACAAATTACAAAAAAAAAAAAGTAATTTTTTTTCTTTTCTCAGTCGATTTATTAAAGTAATATACCCTCCATTGACCATTCTCATCTCCAAAACCAAAACCACACCAAAGTTCCCATTCAACCAAACAGATTTCATGATCATGGTTTCCTCCTCTTTGCATCCCAACTAATATGTGAAGAGTTTGCACATGACCCAACTGTTAATTCATCACTTTTACTGCTCAAGCATGCGGCATCTAACACCCCATTTGGGCTTTGAGGCACGGATGGAGCTGCAGCGGCATTAGTATTAGTAGATGCACTAATCAAGGATAAGTCTTTGATCAGTTCAACACACTTGTTCACTTTGACCTGCAACAGATGGAAGCAAAACCATTAGCATTGCTTTGCTTAGAGGTTTAGTTTTGCTGCCACCACCAACATTACCTTCTCTACATGCATGAAACAAGATGTGGCCTCCATTGCTTGTCTTTCCCCTGAAACAGATATTGCTACTGCTGCTGCGATCTCAGAAGGACTGAACTCCAAGAAGTCAATACCTGCATTCAATTCCCGCCATTATAATCTCTCGAGGACATCAATGTGCACATCACATACAAAGGCAGAAAGTAAAAAAGAAACCTTTGGTTATGCTTATTATAAGCTGTATTGATTTAGAGATGGAGGATGCTGATAGATGACCATGATCGCTGCTACCGATCTTGCTGAGGAAGTAGTCTATGAAGGAACAAGGTGTAAATGCCTTCATTCTCCACTTCAGGGTGCACAACACCAGAAGCTCCATTCTTTGAATTGTTTTGGCCTCAAACACAAACTTGGGCTCTCCCACCTGACCATATACACAAATATTAGCACCCATTTCATGACTTTGAAGCCAATGTAGAAGAGATTGAGCACCTGTAAATCCACAGAGAGAGGCACTTTGGGTTCTTCCATTTTGGCTGCCAGTGACAAACATGCCACAGCTATCAATTGGATGGTCCAGGCCTTACCTTTCTGTATGCCCCCAAAATAAGGTCACAATTAGCAATGAAACAACTTAATGCCACAATGTGAAGAAAGAACCAGAAATACTCTCAAATTACCGGCAACTCAAAGACTGATAGGAAACGATCCAAGTAGTTCATAGATAGACAAACACAAAGCGGTCCAAAGCCGTAATGAGTGCGAACCTGTTGATCATCATAATGCAGAGCTTGATTCAGGAATCAGCATATAAATCATTTCATAGCTTACTATTGAATTTGACGAAAACAAGTTAAGGACCTCTAGAATTTAGTTCAATGAAGGGCAACGGGGAGGACGCGTAATATAGAAGGAAAATTCATATCCAATTGGAGAATCCACAATCAATTAGTAACCAGATCAAGGAGTAACATTATATATCCACTTAGAATTTACAAATCAATAGCCATTTTAAAAGTCTAACTGAAACTCATTGAGAAAATTAACACCAAACAGGAAAAAGGCACAGTACTGATCAGAATTGGGAAATAGTAAGGACCCTTTTGCAGAGAGTTGAACTGTCATCACAAAAATCACTCAACAAACACAATAAATCGGGAAAAGTAGCAATTAAGAGATAAAAACTGAAAACCCCACGACCCCATTTGAGAGTAGTGATTAACCCACCCTTCCAAACCAAATCAAAAGCTTCTCTCCTGACACTCAAGTCCAAGTCCCCTCTGCCCAGCCTCTTGAGATAATCGTCTCTGGGCAAATGGTCCTTCTCCCTCTCAACCATCAATTTGAGTGTCTCTTCACTCTGGATTGGGAAAACAATCAAGGAATCGGACCTAAAGTTTGGGTCTTTTTTGTGGGCATAGTTATTTAGATGGCCCCAAGAAGGAGAGAGCTCAAACCCGTATGTGCCATTGCAATCAGCACCATCAAGACAATCGTTTGAGTTCTCTGCGCATAGAAGGCTTGAGGCTGCACTGTCAAAGCTCTCTGCCATTGAAAGGACCTCAAATGGTCTGTAAATCCCAATAAAATGACATCAAAACATGGAAGACGATTATCAAAGATTATGGCTTGCGGGGTTGAGCATTTCACAAAGCAACAGAAACCCAGAAAAGAGAGTTAGAGAGAGCAGGTAGGGTTGAAGAGAGAGAGTGCTGGGTTGCAAAGAGAGGAGCTTTATGTAGCAAATGAACATGTGTTTTTAGGGCAAAGGAAAGTTTTTGAGGGAGAGATGATTGTGGACGCTGGACAGTAATGGGTAATGTAAGAAGAAGAAAAAAAGAAACAAAATTATGTCCAACGTATAACACTAACAAAATAAAATGTTTTGTTTTTCAAACTATAAATACCTTCATATGGTATATATGCGATTTGTTTCTGTGTTTATTAATGTAATCATAATTTTCCTTCAATCAATTTGGTCAAACTCTAAAATACACATGTGCTAATATATTTCGGCAATAACATGTATCAATTCGTTCATCTAATTGAATGTATAATCAAAACCAATATTTTTTTTTTGAAACAAAAACGATATATCATTAACAAAACTTAGTACCAAATACCCGATTACATAATATGTAAATTAGGGCTCCTACAATACTACGTTGTCTGCAGAACACGTTACTCCTTCACTGGTGTCGTGGGACGCTCTGGTATTACCGATCGGTCGTCATGCGTCGTTGGACCATCCGGGGTGCCCCCTCCTTGTGATGAGACAAGATTTAGAAGGGGTAAGAAGGACGAAGAATTCTCCGTGAGATATTGCCACGCCGATACTGGTAGTCGGTTCATCGGCGAACAGACCCCCATGTAAAAGATCCCTATTGACCGTCAAAACTCGACTTTGCTAACCCTAAATCAGGAGACAGGGCGAACAGACTCCATGGTGACAGAGGAATGGAAGAGAAATGTTATTATTAAAAGATGAATTGTATAGAGGCGAGGGTGCTCCCCACCTTCACATGTTACGTTGTTACCATTACCATTCCCCCATAGGGCCCTTAGTCGATCTTTTAAACTCGGGTCTAGGGGGTCAGGTTTCTTTACCGAAATGTCTAATATGATGTCGTCACCAAACTCGAAGGTGACATCCGCCTTTTACCGGTATGTCACCAGATATGATACTATTAATCTCAATCACATACTAACGGTGATCAGGGCGCAAAACCACCACCGTGATAGGTGGAATTTTTGGGAACCACGCCTTTGGAGCCACTATTAACAACCACCCCACCAGGTAATCAGCTATCCATCTCTCTACGACCCAAATCTGCCTCATGTGCCGACTATTTCTGAATCTCTTACAATCTCGAGTCGCCTCACAAAACTCTAGAAATCACGTCACATAAGTTATCTCTCGCAGTCGCCACATATGTCAGGGGCTTGTATCCTCTTCCGCGATATCCTCGATTTGCATTGTTTCTGCCAAAATCTAAACGCCATTGTGTGGTCCATATCGTTTCTTAGTACCATCGGCGGAATATGTGTCCCTTCGTCTCTTTACCGACCGGTCGTACCTCTACCATGAAGACGACGGTTCGCCAGAACCTGTCTGCCTCCACCGTGGCTGTCGTAAACCGCTCCTCTGCAGCAACGAGGAGCCGCATCACCTCAATCATAAGAAACTTTATCGTTGTAACAACGTAGAACCGCATCGCCATGGTAACAAAACACCACATCCCCACGGTAATAGGACAGCCGCGACGACAAGGTGAATCACAAAGAACAAGAAAACTTCTTAGTCACAACACCAACGTCCTCCACATCGCCATGATCAAAAGACCAAGCCTTGTCGTTCTTGTCCAGATCGTTTCCACACTCATTATAGTTGCAACCGCCGTATGAGAATTGAGAGAGAAACACGGACGGTAGGGCTTTACAGTTTTTTCGGTGGGGCGGATAGTTGTTGAAGGGTATTATATTTTGGGCAAGACAATAAAATACATACTACTAAATTGTATGCCTAATTATTATCATTATTATACGGTTGACTTAAACTCCATATATTATCTTCTTGATCAAAAAAAATATTTGAACATGTATCTACATTAGAAAATAGCATTTGTTAACATTTTTGTTTTGTTAATAACTAAAATAACAGTTTGGTTATTCCTACATATAAACAAAAACTATACATGGATTTTTAATACACGAAAATTACATCAATCAATAGAAAACAATTCCAATTATGGTGTTTTTACAAGATTATAACAGTGGATATTTTCACTTAAACATGACATATGTTACATCATTACTTTAATGTGTTTAATTTTCTTTCTAGCTAACACCAAGTTGAAGTAGAAATTAATAGGTATTTTCTTGTCCTAATAACCTTATTGATAATTATAGGTGGGACTAGATATTGTCTCATCGTATGTTCTCTAGCCCTTTGTTTGTTTATTTTTCAAAACAAACAGTACTTCCAATGTAAAATAAATTAAAAATGAGTGTCAAAAGGGAAAGGAGGACAAGTTGTGGATCTTGCTACCACAGTGGTGTTTATAATGTTTGTTCTAAGTGATGATGAACTACAAATATTGCATACCTAATTTTTCAACTTGCCAAGAGCATGCACTGTACAACATGAGTAGATGACGATCAATCGAAATCGTCAACAAATATCCAATTCATCGGGCAATCGCCCGACCATTTCCACAATAGAAAATCTTCGACAATTAGGAAAGAGGGATGATTCTCCTTCAAAACCGCCCAAATTATAGCGATTTAACATGATAAATCAACCAAAAAAAATTAGTCGGTACCAATGTCTCCTTCTCCTCTACATAATTCAATCCACATTTCA
This sequence comes from Erodium trifolium, assembly GCA_036897425.1. Taxonomy (NCBI): domain Eukaryota; kingdom Viridiplantae; phylum Streptophyta; class Magnoliopsida; order Geraniales; family Geraniaceae; genus Erodium; species Erodium trifolium. The sequence goes on along the minus strand of JAYMTN010002246.1, from coordinate 5,056 downwards.
TCATCCAAATGGCACAACGCCTTGTCACACTATTCTATGTAGTCCACCCGCTAAGTTTTTACGGCACAAAAAGATGGACGACGACAAATCATAATAGACGTTTGGGTGGATCCACTGATCGTTGAAACTAAAATTCACCTCACATTCGAGGTGGAAGAAACCGCAACAGGTTCATCGAGATGTAGTCCACAACGTCGGTGTGTATCCATTCCTAGAGAGCATTAAACAAGAGACATACGCCTCCTAAGGGCTATTTTTTGGAGCCATCAATGTATGCCAATCATCGCTGATTTCGGATGGCGAGGCTTTGAGGGGTTTCCTTTTATGGTTTTTGTTTCGGCTTAGCCTTTTGGCTCCCCGTGGTGGAGCACCTTTGTAATCGTTTGTTTTTACCCTTCTTCTTTGTTGAATCAGGTCTTTCATATTCCTTTTTGGGAATCGTCGTATTAATAAATTTTCGAGCTTATAAAAAAAATGTATGTCAATCATATATTTTGACTTAGATTTCGGATGAAGAGAGACATTTTTCTTCGCATCATGAATACGGTCTCGAAGCGAGTCCAAACGTATTTATATAATTTCATTTTTGAAATTACTAATTATGCATTTCCGCCATTACTATCATCTCCACAAGATAATAGAAAATTTACATATATAAAAAAAGATGATAGCTGGAGAAAAATGACAAACCAAGTAACAAGTTAACTAAACATATAGTTCAATGACTGAAGTTTGATTCTTTTTTTCTCTTGCTTACAAGGTGTCCATATGTTTCAAAACTTACTATCTGTCCTAGAAGGGTCAAAAGATTTCAACTTTATTGCATTGTATAAGTGGGTATTACAAGAAACAAGGCTTGAGTTCAAAGTCATTATTTGTAATACAAGAAACCAAATAGATTATTTGATGAGATGCACACCCACCAAAACCAGCATCCAATGTCTCAAATTCTTTGCCAATGTGCTCCTAAATCCTAATTGGTGAAACATAATAAACAAACATACAACAACAAGATTAAGTATATTGAGATGTGTGATCCATATTGATATCTGCATAAATTTGAATTGGCTCCCTCTTAGGATGCTCAATCTGTATCTTGCCTCCATCAAATATGGAGATTACTGATAAAAGATTAAGTATATACACATTTGATTGTATAGTTAAGATTGAGAGATTAAGATTTTTACAAATCAATGTGGACTTTAGCAACACAAATTCTCAACCCTTGTTATCTTACTCTGTTTGTTCTTGAGATGCTCTGCTTTTTCTTTTTGCTCTCTCACCGCACAAAACACACAGAAACGAGACTATTCTGCTTTCCACCACCACCACCACAAAACCTCTTTTTCCTTTTTCTAATCTGTCTTAAGAATTGCTCCGAAAAACATGTCTCGGAGACCACCAGTTTTACTAGAGAGCGCACATCACGTGTGTAGTGTATATATGTTGTGAGATTTGAAATGCGTAACACATATATTAGCATATTCGAAGTAGCAGCAGCTTTATCAACTTTTCTTGTAACAAAAACCTTTCTTGGACCTCCTCTGTCTCTTGTGGTCCAAAGGACATGCACTCTTTTAACACTCCCTTTCTTTACTGTTTGAGATTCGAGCTCTTCACAGTGCTCTCTCCACATTCCCCCTCTCTCTCTCTTTCTCTAATCCCTTCTCTAAAAAGCATCCAAAACACACTACATGACACATTTAGGCTTATATAAATAGAAATGCCTCTCTTTGGATCTGTACTCGGGACAATCTATTGTATTGTTAACAACAGTTGATGGACTACAGTTTGGATTGATAATACTATCACGAAATCTGTACAAAATAACATTTTTTAAAAGAAGTTTGATTGATAAAGACGGGATCTTACACACAATGATACATGAGCGTTGCATCCACCGCCGCTCTTGGAATCCCAACGACGATCAGTGCGATGATTGCTCTCAATTCTCGGGTTTGAGAATCCTGATCCGGAAAAAAATGTAAATAATAAGAAGGTGACACAACGTCTAAACTTTCATCCAAACATCCTATCTCAGCATAAAGTTTCTAGATGTAACCAAACTGTTCAATGGACCATGAGTAATGCGAAATGATCTCGAACTTAGACTTTAGGTGGGAGCAATTTCAGTGCGTCGGAACTCTGGAATTGAACCACGAACAAATAACAACAGAGAATGTTCGGATAAGAATACTATACGGTTGATCCTGATTATCGACGATCGGATGTGATCCGCCGATAGAGGAATCCAACCGAACACGCCACTAGAGGCATCAACCACCTCCGTCAGAGAAGGACGACTGAACTGTTGACGACGAAAATCCATACGGAGGAACCTAAGAAAAAAACAAATGAAAAAACAATAAAGCCCCACCACAAGCTGAACAGAAGTCTAACGACGCAGATCTGACCAGTAACAACCAGATCTGCCGGTAGAGCACGCTGGAGCGTGAGACCCATAGAGGCGGTGGTGGAGGCACCGGCGCACGAGCCGACGGGGGACCTGGAGATGGGGTAGGCGATCAACGGGGGATGGAGGAAGCACTCAAAGATGGGCGACGCCGACGGGACAAACTAGAAGATTGGGGCAGAACGTCAACCAAAGCATATAGGACGTCGGGGGAAGTTGGGTGAGGACGATGGATGGGGAGGAACAGACATAGCAGATATGGGGAAGAAATGACGGCTCGGGTAAGGAGGACGTCGTATGTGGCTGGGAGTGCACGGCCAGGGCACCTCGTCAGTCAAGCTTTGGCGGCGAGGTGCGAATCTTCGACAGGAAGACGTGACCGTGCGAAATAGAAGGTAGCGAAGGCGAGGCGAGGAAGAAAGAAGGGAAGAGAAAAGACCGTCAATAGCTCTCGTAATCGATTGAATGTCCCTAGGAATAAAGCCTTAGTGGAGTCGTCAACAACTTGATCGTTAGAAGAGGCAAAATGAAGAGCACGGATTCCTTGGTTGAGTTAATGTTGTACGAAGTGACAATAGATTTCAACGTTTTTGGCACATTTATGTTTACGTTGACCTACCCCAAACTATTGACATTTAACTGGATAAATACTCCAAACTTTTTTCGTAACGAAAACATACCCTAAACCAACACTTTGTAACAACATTCATTTCTCCATCCTATTTTCCATCCCGAACTAACATGCACAAAAAAAAAAATAACAGTGTGATGCATGACAGGAAGGTCAAAGAGAATATTGAACATAGGTGCTAACTAGTTTGTAACTTGATGATAATGGCTAATGAGAGGATAGTTTGGGTTGGAAGAAGAATGAGGGGGTTGGACCAGAATAGTAGTAAAATTGGAGTTGGGGGGTTGCATCTTTTTTGTCCACATGACATGAATGATCCAATCACATTTCTGGGTCACCTTGTATACCCTTGTTCCTGACATCCTAGCAGCCACTGTCTATATATCTCCCAACTTGACTCTAGGGTTTCATTTTCAGGTCCCTTCTATGGCTTTGAGTGAGAGACCCAAACATCAAATGATTAGTGTTGCCTAGAGTGCCCTTTATACCTCCTTTCCCAATTGTGGGCTGCTTAGGGTTCCTACTTCCTAGAGAGAAGATCATTGCATAGAGGTCTCTTTTTGTCTGATTGACTAACTGTGTTCCAAGTCCAACATTGAACTAACAACTTCAACAATTGAACTATGGTTGGTAAGAACTTCACTGTTGTGATGTTCAAGAACTACATTGGGTTTTGACTAAATAAAGCATGTAGTTATCAAAACTTTGTTAACTACTCTTCAATGTCCATAGACAAATTTGAGTTGGAATTCATATTAGACCAAGTCAATGAGATCACAACAGAAGCTAAGAATGGAAAATAGAGCAGACTTGTACTTACTCAAAAGATCAGATAAGACTGGAAATTTCGGAGAAGCATCGGGCCAACACATATGTGAGTGAAAGCCTAATACAAGCAATGCTCACTGTGAACATTAATTGAATATTCACACACTACATTGCATATTTCAATGATTATTAGAAGAATATTGCGAACAAAAGCAACAACATAGAGCTAAAACCTGCAGGCAGATGATGTTGATGCACTAGAAATTTGAAGAGAAACAGAGAAAATCAAAATGTCTGAAGATTGATTTGTATATGATATGAAAAATCATGCATTGGCTGTAAGTAGTAACTCCATATAGTCGCGAGTTAATGCTGCTAGAACCAAGTGGATATCTTCAGTCATTAAGAAGCTAAAAGCAGAGCAAGTTCAATACAAAAACCATCATGAGTACATGATACGCATATAGGATGCATCAACCAACCGTATGCATATTACATATAATCATGAGATTCAAGGAACAAATCCATCCATCGGCTTAAGCCTCATCAATCTGATCCTGCAATTCATTTAACATTTTGATTAGGTGGCGATATTCGGTTTATCTTTTGTTGGTCAAGAAATGGTGAGTCAGAATTCAGCACACTTGGTCCATTACAAAAAACAAATGATCTCTAAAGAGAGCGAGGACTGACCATATCTGAAGTCCAAAGAGTGAGGTTGTCCCTCAAGAGCTGCATGATGAGAGTGCTGTCCTTGTAAGACTCCTCACCCAACGTGTCCAGTTCAGCAATGGCTTCCTCAAAGGCCTGTGCATACAAATAAGAAGTTACATCAAAACTTATGCAAATGTGGAAATATATAATGAAAACTCATCGAGTGCAGTTATAAGGTGAAATTCAAAACTAACCTGTTTTGCCATGCTGCAGGCTTTCTCGGATGAATTAAGAATCTCATAGTAGAACACAGAGAAGTTGAGTGCCAGCCCCAGCCTTATGGGATGTGTGGGCGATAGATCCGACAGAGCAATATCCTTCAACCATCAACTAGTAAATCAGTAGAGAGAGGGAGAGAGAGAGCATCCAACTATATAACTTATACAAGAATCTGTAATTACTTGACTATATCAGCCAAAACCTAGCATTTGAACTGTGATTTCCAAATGGATAGAAATGCAAATTAAGAATACGCGACAAAGCAAAAACAGAAGCATGATTGTTGTTAGCTATTACCTGTATAAATAGGA
>JAYMTN010002245.1:0-11372 GCA_036897425.1 Erodium trifolium | reverse complement strand
GTACCGCGAGGACAAGTTTGCCTACTTTAGTGGGTGTACTTTCCTCGTGTCAATCATCATCTAAGTCAACATATTCTTCTTCTGAATATGTTCCAAAATGCACACAGTGGTTTAATTCTACATCAAGATTTTTTTAACTGTTCAATGACTAGAGCATATGTGCTGCAAGCTTTGAACCCTAAAGCTTTGCAATAGCTCCATGATTTTTGAGCCTCCGTCGAACCTTGAAAATCCAAGCTTAGTTCTTAGAGGAGAAGGTTTTTTCTGTAACTCTTCCTGTCTTAGACCTTGTTGCATATGCATAATTCTGCTTTTTTTATTTTTGTTCTTCCACTTGAAACTGTGTTGGTCTGATTTTGGCCTAACGGAATGGAGCCCAATAGATTAGAATACAAAATATTTCCCTCCAAAAATGACGGTTTATCTTGTAGAGCTTGTGGACCCAAAGTATAATCGAACAGTGAGATTTCCCTAATCACATTTATTGCACCAACTTCCAAGGGAACTTTTGATGTAGAGTCCAAACTTTCCAGCCCTAAGATTGCAGTGGCTGTAGGTGTCTCCTTAAGTGTGTGAATGCCAATGTTGTCATTGACCGAAACTCTCCCCAGAGTTTTACCTGAGTTGGGAACCAAGTTCGTATGAGATTGGAAGAGTTCTACCGTTCTAATGCAACCTTCCATTTGATTCTTGTGTGAATAATTCTCAGTACGCCTTGATTGTCCTCCAACAACAAAGTTTCAGAGTTAATAGAAATTGTGTTATTATTGTTCTCCTTTACAAACAGATACACTATGTCCATAGAACCTAAAATAATGAATATTCCTCTGCCTTGCTCCCCACATTCTCTGTGTGTTCTTCCTTTTGTTTTCCTGTTGAGGATCTTACTTGTTCCTACACATTCTCTTTCTCTTCTGAGGATCTTGCTTGTATAGAATCTTTAAAATGGAAATTGTTAGAGTCAGAAGAATGTTAAGAGGATGAAGTCTAGTCCTGTTCTCTGCAACACCTTGGATCATTATAAGGGACATAATTTGCATCAATGGCGTTAAGTAATATCGAATGCCCTTGTTCCCCCAACCACAAACAAGAATCTTTTCTCCCTTCAAATTGTTTCATTGAATGTAAGAGAATAAACGCAGACTGCAAATCCTCTCTTCTTTCCATTTTTGGGTGAATATAAATCACTTTTCCCATTTATGACAAACATGCTTGGTAGCTCTCCGGGCACCAAGCCTGAAAAGTAAAACCTTTGATGGACACCCAATTGTAATAACCTTCCTTGAAAATGATGTCATGTCTAGTTGGAAGAATGGTTAACCATTGTTGTAGCCATTGTCTATTATCCCTTTGTCATTCCATATTAATAGCTTCATCCTCACAAAAAATTATGGTTAAATTTTCGCCCAAAGGAGTAATCTTTATTTCATACATTCAATATAGAGCTATTTCCCTTCTAATTGCTTCAACTGAAAAATTATTGTGTAGTATTGGTAGATGACTTCTTCTCAATTCCGAGTGAAAAGTAGTGACTATGGAGCCTCTACATCTGTTTTCCAATTCCCCAGCATGAAAATCAGCCCGATCTATTTTCCCCAAATTTGGTCTCCAAGTGTAGTTCCCGAGTGAGAGGTTTTTGAACCTAGGGTGTGGATTCCTCAAAGCCTTTACCACAAAGAGTTTCTTTCTATTCATTAAACGCCCATTAAATCTTGATATAACTCTACTCATCTACCCCACCTCAGAGAGAGAAATGAAACCAAACCCATTGCCTTTATGATTTGGGGCCAAAGACTCTTGAAGAGATAATTCCTCCAATATCCAGAAATATGCCTTCCAACCAGTCATTTGAAGGATGGGGAGGAGGTTAGATATGAAAATCCACTTGTATTGGGTCTGACTATGTTGTGTCTTCTTCCTAACTTTTAGTATGTCCTTTATGAATTCCAAACTCTTCAGTCTGCCAGTTGCCATAGGTTGATATGGTTGTTGTAGACGATTCTCAAAACCCAGCGGAGGGAAGCCCATGGAAGAGGAAGTCTCTCCCACAATATCAGTTTATGTATCCAAATCTTGAAGTTGTGTAGAAGAAATAATCAACGATTTTAATACCTTCCCACTCTCATTAGCAAGATTTATGTAGTTGCTCTGATCTTTCTTTGTCTAATGGACTCCACTTATTCCTCTATGATCCTCCTGGCAAAGAGACTGTGGCTCAGACTTTTGAGGCACTCCTCAATGGTCCATCTCCGAAAAGTATGTTGGTGTACTCAGGTGTCGTCCTCCCAATGGTGTTTTATCTTGTTCATCAATGTTTGACGAATCTACAATGTCTGGTGAGCCCATCAGCTCGACCAAGGAGAGCCTACTTCTTTCCTTCACATTCAAATCTACCAAGGTGTTGGTTTTGGCCAAGTTTCTTCTATTCTAAACCTTCTTTCTTCCTCTATCACCTTCCTTCCTCTTGCCCTCATTGTTGTGAGGACGAAGTGGTTTGCAGTAACTAGTCGGTCCCCAATCCTTCATTCCATAGATCAGTTTTGTTGTTCCTTTTGGAGACCAACCCTCTCTGATCGGTGATACACCAACAACCCTCAATTCTTCATCCGTGTATTTTCCCATTGTAGGGTAACGAAACCACCGTGGTGCAGATTACGTTGGAAGTAGATGAATTTAGATGAACTTGGATGAAGATCTTGGAAAAGGTATTGCATCTCCACTTTCTTTTCTCGTGGCTTCAGTTGATTAGTGGAATAATTTACAGCTTCATCGTCCTAAATAGCTTGGATGAGATATTGGGTCTCTTTAAGCATTGTAAAACTAATATTCATCATTTAATATAGGATATGCAATAAAAGAAACTTTTCAGATTTTGCGTGTTTATTTAGTTAAAACTATATGCTTCAAGTAAACTTCACAAAACATTCTTAACAAATGACAAATTTGGAATCTTTAAAATCCATATATCTTATGGTGTTATTTTCTAGTGCCTTTAATGGAACTCGATTTAAAATATTACGCTTCCAAAGCGTATCCCCAAATAAGATTGAAAGATCATTCCGACTTACTATTTATCGAACTGTATCTAATATAGTTCAAATCATCCATTCTAATATACCAGGTCATTATGATCCACGATCTCTTAGATGATCTATAAATGATGTTTCAATCCTTTGATATAAACACTTTATCTCAAAGGATCTTTTATTAGTGTCTTTTATGTTCAACGTATAAATAATTCTAACTTACAAGATAATTCCATAGAGAACTCTATCATGATAATAATTATTCAATTAAGAATAAATCCTCTAGGCGAAGAAAACTTATATGACCCTACAACTAAGGCTACAATCTTTGCTCCTTCGTCAATTTGCAGGTCAAGTTCATCTTTGAATAAACTTATACTATTATTGAGATCTTGCACATTTGCAAACAAAACGTAAAATTTAGATCTGGCATTGAATACTCAAGAACCAAAAGTTTATAAGCTTATATATATATAACATGAACACTAAAAGGTGTAGTCTCACTACACTTTATTATTAGTTTCAGATCATCTTTATTTGATCATGTTTTCTCTTGGAACATTTCCTTGAGCTATCAATCGTGATGCATCCATCCATCTCTATCGACTATATTTGGAGTTCAAACTCCAGGCCTTAAAGCATTATGCAAGTAACATTCATATATTTATTAGTATGCTTACCATAAGCATTCTTTTTAAACTCTAGGAATATTAGGAGATGGGTGATTAGGAATAGGCTTAGTAAAAGGCACATTCCTTGTCGGTCTTTACTAACAACAATTCTTAGTTTTATGTACCAACCAAAAAAATTCCCATGAGCTTACCTTTTTAAGAGTCCATGTTACGATAAGATACATTATATGTTTAAAAACACAATATACAACAGAACATATAAATATGCATTTAAAGTACAATTAGTAAAACATCCATAATTTTTATTATATAAACCTCAGTGACGTTTCAACTCTTGAAACATTGTGGACCAAGATCCATATTTCCCGAGACCTCTGATTTCTCGTCTTTTATCGCTGATATTCGCTCTCCTACTGCTGACCCAGTTTCAACCCCTCTTCGTTCCAAACGGAAAAATAAGCGGATTCGAAACGGTCGCCAGAAGCTTCGCATGGCTCTCAAAGAAGTCAGCCCCTCCAGATCTCTTCGGAAGAAGTCTGAGGCTAAATGTGCTTGGGCCCTCTGCAAGTCTATGGGTTTCACCTCTTCGTGCAACAACAAGGACACAATCAAAATGTTCCAAGACGTTGGTTAATTTTGGTTCTCCTCTTAGCTCTTCTATTTTTTCTTTCCGCTCTTCTTCCTTTCGATTGTAATTCTCCCCTGGAGTGTATTGATTGGTCGAATAAAACTTGTTTCTTTTGCTGATAAAAAAAAAACATCCAGATTTAGGTCATTTTGTTTCAGAAAAAAAACATTCAGTGCGCACTGATAAAACTATCATATTTTATATGTAAATTCGAATGTTTTTATTAGTAATGAAAGGTAGTAATGTATCATTAATATCTTTCGTTACTAAAGGGTGTATTGGTAGCAAAATATCAAAATGGGGATATAAATAACATTTTCTTGTATGATAGTTTTTTTTTCTTGGTTGTCTTTGAAGAGACACATTGGAAGAATACTCAACAACTCTAAAGCTCCTAGCCCTAAAGCTTCTTAACACAATTGCTAAATCCCTCAAAATGGACGGTGAAGACATGACTCAATTGTTCGAGGAAGGGTGGCAGGGAATGAGGATGAACTACTTCCCTCCATGCCCGGAGCCGGAGCTCGTCGCCGGTGTGCACACTCACTCCGATCCCGGAGGAATCACCATCCTTCTCCAACTTAATGAAGTGGACGGTCTACAAATAAAGAAAGATGGGAAGTGGCTTCCGGTGAAGCCCCTCCCCAACGCTTTTATCGTTAACATTGGTGACGCTTTGGAGGTATAATGCAACTCAATAATGTGAGAAAAGAATTATTATAGGTTGTGTTGTTACTAACTACATTATTTGAAGTTGTAGATTGTGACTAATGGACATTACAAAAGTGATGAGCATCGAGCAATGACGAATTCAAAGAAAGAAAGGCTCTCATTAGCAACATTTTACAACCCCAACATGAACGGAGATTTGGGCCCGGCGGCAAGCCTTGTTACGCCGTCTACTCCGGCATTGTTCCGACGAATTGGGGTCGAAGATTACTTTAAAGGCTTTTTTGCAAGGAAAGTTGATGGAAAATCATACATAAATGTCATGAGGATATAAAACCAATATCTATATGCGTTAGTGATAATTAATGGGAATAACAAACTCTCTAGGTTCTAAAATAAATATACGTTATTGTTAGAATAAAGTTTATCCTAGTTTATGTTATCCATCTGTTGTTGGTTAATTTAAATTTAAATAAGATCACTATCAAATATAAATCGGTTTTCATAGGACAAACTATGAACCTAGTTTTTTCCTTTGAAACCTATGTGAAGTGTTCCAACTTATAATACCTTGTGTTGGAACCTAAAACGCATTTTCGTTTGAGCATTGTGCTGGAACTTTTCGTTGGAGCCTGTAGTATGTTACCATTGGAACCTGCCATGCAAATCATTAGAACTTTGTAACAAAATGTTGGAACCTATAATGTAAGTTGTTGGAACCTGTATGCAAAATTTTGGAACTATTGTGCGCATGATAAGTCTTTTGAACAAAACAAAACACCACGAGCACATGATATATCTCTATTCATATTGCACATATTTATCGTACATGTCATTTTCTTTTGTCTCTACCTGAACTGCATGCTCACTCATATGACTCTCTACTCCTCCTCTATCCCTTTTAAGGACGCTCTCAGAACTTGTGGGGCCCACTTACTTTCACTCACGACAACCTAACATGTGAACTGCACTTGTAAATATGCACATATATAAATAAAAAAGATAAATAGATTAGGGTAGTAAAAATCTTTTGTCTAGTTAAGTCGTTAAAGTAATTTATCCAACGCTTCCCTTGTTGTTAGGGATGGCAATGGGTCAGGTTTTGTGATACCCAGCCCGGCCCTATTTCCCTACTTGTGCCCCGAGTCCGCCCGAGATCCGATAGTGGCCCGCTTACTGCCCGACCCTCTTTTGGCCCGATCGGGTCGGGTATTACCCTACCCACACAATATAAGAGTTGTTTTTTTTCCAGGAAACCATAATTTTATTTTACTAAATTTATATTGACAAATCATGTATATATGATAAGTAAAAGTTTAATATATTTATATGAAACATATTTAATAATTATTCACGACCACGAGTATAATATAATCACTAGTTTTATCAATAAGAGGTGTACCAATTCAATTGTCACTGTGTATATATATAGAGTAGAAAGTAGAAACGTAACAATTACAAAAATATTTAGGTTTTTTTTTATTTTGTAATCTATTGGGTCGGGTCCGGGCCGAGTAGTACCAATCCCGAGCCGGCCCGGCCCGGCCCCGGTTAAAATCCCGGTAAAACTAATCCGATCCTGCCCGTTTGTGAAAATATCCGGCCCGACCCGATTTTTTTGGGTCGGTCGGGTCCCGTTGCCAACCCTAGTTTCAAGTTTTCTCATTGATTTAGGAGTTTTTGTCTATGTAGATTGATTATTGGATTTATAATTTGTTCTAATGATAGGTGTTGGAAACTATCGAGTTGGAGTACAGTAGAACCGTAGAAGGAATTTCCGAGAATAGAGAATAACATGAACTTTTAAATGAGTATAATTGTTTAACGGATCATCCTCACTTCTTTAATCGCCACCGTAAGACCAAACAAAATACATAGAACAAGATGAACTGAAAGTTCTAAAGATAGAATAAAGGTCATCGAATGCAAAGGAAACATGATTATGCTGTTGCTTCTGTGGTTGGCCAAAGCTAGCTGATCCGGGTTACTATTAAAATCCCCAGTGAAATTCAAGTAATTACCATCGCATCAATGAGATTGATTTTATATCAAGTGTGTTGAAGCACGTATCATATACCCAGCCGTCGGGACAAAAACCATGTTTCGATGAGTAGGAAAACGTGACGATCGTTAATCTTGGTTTTTTTTCTTTTAGAGCATATGGATTGCAATTGTTCACGACCAACTAGTACAAAGAAACATGACTAATAGTTGCAGATTCTGTCGGCCTAGGCTAGGTCGTTTTCATTTGATTGCCGTTGCATTAAGATTGGTTTGACATCACCAATTACTACATTTGTTCATGTGTTTTAGAGTCACTGGTTACTACATTTTCAGCCTTCTCATTAAAAACGTTTAAATTTTAAAGGACATTTTGACACTGTTATATTAAGTGGCCCCTACCTCATGTTTATCTTCGTGACAAAGTGGCATTGATAATAGGTAAAATAACGAGTAATTGTATTGGATTTCACATAATTATTCTTTAACTATTTAATGCTTCTGTGAGATGCATGACATTTCAAGTTTTTTACTTTATTTAACGGTGTTATGGAAATTGGTAGTAGGTCCTTCTAAGTTTCTTCGCGGTTTTCACCCATGGTTTTCTCCAAACCACGCTGCCAGGCCCGGCCCGCCCACTTGGCGAGTTAGGCACATGCCTAAGGCCTCTGATCCAAGAAGGCCACAAATTTTCAGTGGAAATGGGCCTCACACGTTAAAGCCTCAAAAAACAAAAAGTATTATCTTTCTAGAATTTTCCCTGGCAGTTGAAGCAACTTTCCTTCTTCCCAAATCAGATTCAATCAATGACTGTGCTTCTTCTCAAATGTAATTAATTGTGTCTAGGCGATGTTTGGTTTTCCCAAGTGAACCTTTAATCTTCCCTTTCTCCATTTTCAGTCCCTAGTGCTTATATTTTCTTTCCAATCAATATGTAGAAATCCTATAAATATAGGTATAATTTTGAAGTTAGATTCAACACCAAGCTCCTCTCCTCTTTGACTCTTCCTTCTTTCTTTACTCTTCCACATCTATCTCTATTTGTCTATATATTCCAAAAAAATCCTTGTCTAAAATAAATCCTCAAAATCTACTCTTATTCGTTGCTATTGATGTCTGATTTGGTGGAGAATTGAGAGACCGGAACAAAAGGAGGCTTCAAAAATAAGGTTAGAATTTTTTTTATGGTAATTGTATTGTAATTATATTATCTCTGTTTTGATTTCTTGTAATAATTATTTTCGAAATTGCTTTTATTATTGAACTTGAAAATTTTGAGATCAATGAAAGTCGGTCTATTATTTAAGTTCTTGGAATTGCTCTTTCACTGTTATTGTATTAAATACAAACAAATAATAATATATTTTGTTGGTTGTGCAATTATTGTTTAGATGGATTCATGAAGAAGTCTTCTTCTTTAGCTGTAGCTCTTGAGTCCTTGACTTGTGTGTTATTATACTTTATAATGATAATTGCTTGACTTTATCTGTTAATGAGTTGGGTAAAGTTGTTTTTATAAGGTTTTGAACTGAATGTAACATTTATCAGGCTACACTATATAGGGTTACATTTAGTATGTGGAGGGATATATGAAAATATATGACATTATTGTAATGTGCTTCTCAATTGTTTACTCTTTTCTAGGACTTTGCCATTTTGTCCACCTTGATTTAAGGAGAATGCACTACATACTTTGCTTTGGCTATCTACAAGAATTCTTATGCGATGGTATATTTTTTAGGAAGCCGAAAGACTTCTCTTGATCTTGTGTTATGTATGATTTCATTTTTCTTTACAATTGATGGTATAACATTTTCTATGCTACACTATTTCATATCTATAAGACAGAAGAATTTGTGAAAGTAGAGACATAATTGGGGTGTGCTTCTCTTCAATTGTTTTTTGGTTTGCTATTTATTGTTCATTATGTGGATTCAAAAAGGTTTTATCATTTGAATTGTTTCTGGCTACCAACCAGAAATTTGAATTGCTTGTTGTATCTTGCATAATATAATTTATATTGGTTTCATATTGTTACAATTGAGAATATTTTGATGTGGGGAGCTTTTGAACCAGTGTCTGCATAAAGAATGACAAAGGCTTACACAGCGATACTATCATTTATCTCCTGCTTTGGTTTCATATTGTTATAAATTAAGAATTTTATTTATGTTAGAATCTTTTGAACCTGATGTAAGTGTCTGTGCGAGGAATGACGAAGCAACATACATACATCAAGCTTGGATAAGGAGAATATGGGACACCTTTATGAATAAAGATCATTGAGTTATTTTTATCATATATTGAGATGTACTCTTGCTATTAGATATAATTAGACGAATTATTGTATACATCTACTTAGATGATTCTTTCAATAAGGTTTTTATACTTTCCATGTAAACGTATATTTATTATATTTATAAAATGTTAAAAGATGTCTCACTTTTAATTACTACAAAGGCCCATTTTTCCGTTTTTGCCTAAGGCCACAAAACCCATAGGGCCGGCCCTGTGCCTACTTCATCATATTTAGGCCTACTACCTTGAGAAGCAGCTATCATGGTTCTAGATGTTCTTGGCACTAAAATATTTACCTCGGCCTACTTCTTAGGAAAGTCTACGGAACCAGCTTTCTATACCATTTGTTGTAGAGAATCGTGTCTTATTAATAAGGAACACATAACAAGAAGCCATGATATACATATTGGTTACCTTGCTTGGCCCAAAAGACTAGTTTAGCAGGTTATGAGTTTAAGGTGTATATTAAGCCTCTTTTATTCTTTGTCTATCCGATGTGAGACTCTTGACTCACATGTGTACACACCTAACACCTCGCTTATCGTCAATGGGAATCCGATGAAAGTCGTTTCCAAATCTGAGTTTTCATGTAGATCCGACTCATTAGACATTGTTGTTATTGCTCCTCTGAGAACGGTGCAACCAACTTGTTCTGGCGACCATCATTAAGTAGGTTCATGACTTCTTGAAAACATTTTAGTTGTGGTTTCCTCGATAGTTAAGCTTAAAAGGCTGTTGACACTGAGAGTTATGTTTGACGACAACCTTCTCCAAGTCGAGAGTTCCACTGACTGCGACCATCTTCTACTTTACATTGTCATTGTCGGTGAGGAAGAAGAAGATGATGTCATCATAACGTCGTCATCATCTTAATTGATTTTTATTTATTTTTGAATAATTGTATTTTTGATATTTTATATTGATTTTGACGTTAACATATGAAACTCAAAATTTATTTCAGTTTTGGTATTATGAAATTGCATGAGTGAAATTATCCTCCAAACTTTATACTAATTCGATAGATTTGAAACAAAAAGCCTAAAACATGATAAAATGTTTCAAGTAATCGTTTCAAGAACTCACTGCTGGCCGATCCTCTAGCATTGCACGTCGAGGCATCGCCGGCGAGAAGCTCCGTTTCCCGTTTCCCGGCGGCAAACCCCGGCGGTTTATCGGCCTTGATCCGAAAGGCAATCAGAGCATCCATCTGCTTGTCAAGCCCCTCCGCCTCAAGCAGAACCTCATCGACCTTGGACCTATAAAACCTCTCCACCCTGTTGAACTCCTCGTCAAGCTGCCGGAAGAACACCAGCTCGTACTCGGCGCCTCTCTCCGACGGCGCCAGGTACGTGGTCTCGTACCGGGTGCTCATAGACCCTCCTCTGTTCACGGCGTGGACGAGGATCGCCTGGCTCTCCTCGTCCACCGGGGGCGGGACCTTGCTGTCCTCCCGCCGCCGGAGCAGCCCGCTGAAGGCCTTGTACTGCGATATCTGGCGCATCAGGCTGGACTCCGTCGCCGGCGCCGGCGCCGGAGCCCGGGTCCTCTGTTTCTGGGCCTCGAAGTCTTTGAGGAGCTTCTTGAGGTGGTTGTAGTTCATGTAAGCTTCTTGCCATTCCGGGACCATTTGGGACACGAACTCTTTTCCGAATTTCATGGTGTGTTGTGATTTTCGAACTCATAACATTAATCTTCACGAAAATCTGGTATGTCTCTGTTCTTTTGGGGGGTTGTTTTAGGGCTCGGTGAGAGCTGTTTCTATGTATGGAAAGTTTTGTTGGTTTGGCGAATGTAACGGAAGTATGGTTGGCGATGAACCAATGGTCACGTTAGTCTGCTCACACTTTTAAATCAAAATAGACCCGTACATTCATCTACTGTCTCACCTGGCATTTTTGATTGATCCTAATGCGGTTCGAGTTAATTAATGCATCTTTTACACATGTTTACGTCTTCTTAAGAGCATCTCTAATGCGGAGGAACTCGATGGGCGAATATCTTTGACAAAGTAGCTTGAACGATGATTTCATCGACTGGGCAGAAGCCCAACTACTATAATCGCCCGAAAAATCCTATAATGTCACGCGTCCAATAAAAATATGGTAAAATGGAAGTAAT
>JAYMTN010002244.1:0-11373 GCA_036897425.1 Erodium trifolium | reverse complement strand
CTTAAGTCCTGAAACCGGTTATTACAGTTCGCGTCTTCGTTCCTCTGTCAGGTCGTCGTCTTCCTCTAGTGGCCGGTGCTGTGGCGAGGTTGTGTTGATGGTTCCTCTGGGTGTTGGCCCCCCAGCATCGCCCTCTACCCACGTTCGCCGCCCTCTCGCCTCCTTCGTCTGGCTCGATTTCTTGTTGGTTTTCTCGGGTGCTGGCCCCCGACGCTTCTCCTTTCGTTCGAAGTCCTGACTTGGGTTGCTCGGCACCAGCGTCGTCATCTCTCTGGTTTTTGGTTGCTCGTCTTATCCCCTCGTCGGCGGTCCTCCTCGCGGCGGTCCCTTCTCTGGTTGCTGACCCCCTGACGCCCTCTCTGCCTTCAGTTGGCTCTTTTTGGACTTGTCGGCGATATGGATTCCGACTGTTGCTATTCCGTTAAGGTGTTGGAGTTTCGTACCTCACGAGTTGTTCGACGTTTCGCTCTCCAGGATCCTGCGTGCGCGAGTGGTTCGAGGCTTTTTGGGTTCCCAAGTCCTTGGGCTCACTGCTTTTTGTTTGTTCTTGGGCCTTTGGGTCCTTCTCTCTCTTCTTCTGACTGTCATTTGTCTTTGTTTGGGTTGAATAAAACTATTATTTTTACTAATAAAAAAATTAAAATTATTTATGCTTTTTTATATTGTTTTCATCGATTCTAAATTTGAGTTGAAATGCAACGCGAGTAGAGATTTGGATGAGCCTTACGCTACAAAGCAATATAACAACTTAATTGAAAATTCACAGCTTCAAAAGAGAAATAGTAAAATTTGACCCTCGCCATCCATAAACAGCTAAACACCCTCTTGTACTGTTTATTTTATTTTTTTGATTTCATTTGGGAATAAAATCTTGCAAAGCGAATGTTGTTTCCGAGTTATATTAAACAAGTCATTATGACATCATCGGCCAAAACCACACATAAGCCATCAAACTCACCTAAAGTACATATTTGACAACACATTTATAAAAGGCCACAATTATAAAAGGCCACGGCATCTGTGCTCTTCCATTTCTGAAGAGATTCCCAAGCTTCTCAACTGTAAGGGTATCAAATTGAAACAGACACCAAAATATCAGACACAGAAGCAAACAAATAATTTTCTATAAAGCCACAAAGGATAGCTAAAAGGAGTGTCATTATTGTAAAACATACAAACATACATGAAGTATCTATCGAGGTACTCTTTTCCGACTCAGAATCTCCTGTTCTTTTAGTCTATGCTGGAACCTAGCAAGCCGGGATTGAAGACTGACAAGACCCGCTGCCTTCCGTGACAGCACAAGGCTCAGCTGAGTCACATAATTGTCAATTTGGCTGCCTGGTTGTTCCACCTCTGCCAAAAGTTTCATTTCCTGGTATACAAAACAGATCAAATCACTCACTAATCGAACCCTACACCCCAAATGTTTTCTACCACAAGTAATTGATATTTATATAAAAGAAAACCAAGGTATGGTATGTGCAATTGCAAACATGCCAATAATATATGTTAACCCGCAGAGATATGAGACCAATATCACTTACTTCACGAACTATCTCCATAGTATCCTCAATTTCTTTTCTATGTGCTGCAATTAGAGCCTCTTCTTCCTACAATATCCCATAGAGAAATAAATGATTAGTAAACATAATCTTCTAATGAAACTTAGAATTTTAAAATGACAATGCATGAATCATTTTACAACCTCAAGAAGCTCATTGATATTTCCATCAGGAGGAATTTCTGACTCATGTTGTCTAGATGGTACGTTATTGGAACTATGTTGCTTGGAGTTTGTTGTGGAGGGATCAGATCCACCACCATCTTTTCTCGGCCTGTTACCCGTGTTTTCTGATCTTTCATCTCTAGCAGCTTTTCTGCGAGGCGGTGACACCTTTTGCACTACCTCTTCTGCATTAACTGAGTTTTGGGAGCGTGATGTGTGCATCTTTGGAGTTGTAGCATAGGAATTTTTAGAATCAAACCTTTCCTTATCTGAGGAACCAGAAGCCACACCACTTTCCTCCCATCCATTGTAACTTGGAAGAAAACTTTGAGGCTGCCGGTCAACATCAGAATTATTATAACTTAATGATCGATTTTCTTTTTCTATAATCCTTCTACCCATATCTGATGTCCTTGTTTCTTGACGTTGCTCATAAATTTCCTCTGCATCAGCTGAAACCGGAAGAGAAGATGCAGCTGATCCATCCTTATTTATTGGAGGCAATGAATTTACAGCCAGATCTTTTCTTGGATTTCCACTTTTCGAAAGACTTTTAACCCTGTAAATTAGATCAACATTTTTCAGTAAAATGCAGAATGCAATGCTAAAAAGATATTACATCAGTTGAAGGTCATAATCAGAGGAAGAAACATACCGATCAGCATATCTTAAAGTATTAAGAGTATGTTCACATGAACCTGCATTGGGAGAAATGCAAGAGATCATAACAGTTTTTGAGTTGCCAACAAAGGAGTCGCGGAGCACTTCTGTGAGTTTACTGCCACGAAATGGAATATGGAGCTGATCATTGTCCAATGCCCGAATACACTCCTTTAAAGCCAAAAGGCTCTTGTTGATCTCTGCACCCTCAATCCTGAAATTAATTGACTGCCAGTTTTAGAAAAAATGCATAAAGGGAAAAGTTTCCATATAGCAATCAATCAATAACCTGGCGATGTAGAAACAACGCAACTCCATAAATACCTAGTAAATCAGTAAATTGTCAATAAAATACTTGCACTAAAAAAAATACAGTTAACTGACTATGCCTTACCCAAACAGATGAAACAAATAAAGATCAACTCAGCTACACATGTATGAGTAAAATATATATGATCTTGGTCTCCCATATCCATTCAATCATTTGAGATTAGAGTAGCTATTGGTGTGATAATTGCAACTTGATTAATTTAGCAGCAAACGACCAGACCGGAATGATCCTTATCACCAAAGTTGGGGCTACAAGCATTCCCCAAACCCCTCTAACCACACCCCAACAGACCAAACTACTCATTGACCAACCATAATTTAACTCAGATGAAATGCCATGATTGAATGAACATACAGGCTGAAGACAAGATTCAACCATAAATAACTGAACAAAGCCATATCCCAAATTGGTTGGGGTGACCTACATGAATCCTTTAGCAAAACTACATGGAATCTTCTACATTTATTTCTACCCTCCTATCTAATGTTCTCTCCTGTATTCAACTGGGCATTATGATGTCTTTTCTAAGTGCTACTTCCTTTTTACTACTTCATTGAATCCTAAAACCCTTGTTTACAAAGTTTATAGCCTCCCTACGTTGCCCATGTACAAATGGAACAATCCCTCTCCATGACTGAAATATTTGTCACCGAGCTAAGGCATATGTTAAGTGGTGAAAATGTTAGCATAGGATGCAAAGAACATATTCCATACCATTAATTCACAATAATAAACAACAAGAGATAATCACTGCCAATTTATATCTGCAGAACCAGAGAAGGATATGACAATAGAGTGCAGAAATGTACCTTGTTTGTCGATCATTGTCTGTGGTGTCGGCGCCTCTTTCACTACCGGCAAGATCAATAAAAGAAATCTTCCCAACAACTTTTCCACCTTTAGACTCGTTAGCATCGTTATTCCGCTTTGATTCTTTCACTTCACTGTGCTTCTTAACAACAAGTTGTAAAATAGCATGTGATCTGGAAGACTCCTCATTGGCACCGGTTGATCCTGTACTTCTTGAAGAACTTCCTTTCTCAATATACTCTTTGACGATTTGTACATCTGAAACCTCGAATTCCTGCAATCCAACAATGCATACTTGTTGACGTCCATCTTCTCTCATACAGAGCTTCCTACAGAACGATAAACATAGTCAGTTAGCAAATAAAATGACCGGGGACATCAAAATACACATCGCTAGGGCCACATCTCCAATGGGACGGATTTGGCAATCAGTTAAATGAAGGTGGAACAGGGATGCAACATGTATACTCAAATCAAATAATGAGAAAGAGTAGTTCAAATCAATAGTTCAAAGACCAAATTGGTCTTTCTACCCAAGGAAAAAAGACCAAACTCAAACATCAAATCCACAAACTTTTCACTGCTCCCCATATTAATGCTCTTATGTTTTGTACAGTATGGAATCAATCTCTTGTTGCTCCAAATTAAATCCAATAATAATACGTCTCCTCTTAAGTTTTAGAGTCTTTGTCACACAACACAATATATGAGTCAAATTACTGGCCTAAATAAATAAACTAAATTCAACTACAATTAGTTCAAAATGGCTTCAAAGTTATGGAATGCTAAGAAACGATAAAAAAACTTAAAAGTTGAAGGAATGACATTTTAAAACAAAAATGACGTAAATGCAATGATTGGAAGCCAAATGAGGGAAGAAAAATAGCATAACTAAAAGTGAAAATCTGAAAGACTTGAATTTCCAAGGAATGACATTTTAAAACAAAAATGACGTAAATGCAATGATTGGAAGCCATATGAGGGAAGAAAAAAAGCATAACTAAAAGTGAAAATCTGAAAGACTTGGATTTTCACAGACTAAATCGTTGACATGAAAACAAACATAGAAATGAACCAATTGTGTATTGATCTCAAGAGGAGTTCTCATAATCCATATACCTATATCATACATGAAGGTCCTGAACACAAACATGAGAACAAGAAGGAATGAATCACAACAATTGCAGGTCATCTGTGTAAGTGCGCCCATAAAGCTTATGTACTCCTCACTTCACTCCATCATAATCCATCTAAGCACTATATTTAGGGTTAGTAATTCATATGTTGATCGATGTGATGTCCTCTCTACTAATGATAAGAATACAGATCTATTAGCACTTGTTGAGTTAACTCGGTCTATTGGTACAACAAGGATAGAAAACGAAGCTACACAGATTTCTTCTTGAAATTGAACTTCATACTTCACTGCTCACATGCCATTACCACAATTTTACTCATCCCTTCCCACAAATCCAAATTTATCACTAATGGATATCTTTTCCCTTTTGTTATTCATATTACCTTTTTTCATACTCCATCCTTTGTATGTAATTTTAGGGACAGGGCTCTATCTTTTTTTTTTTAATATCAAATATTCCATAATATTAGGGACAGGGCACTATCTTCTTTTTTAATATCAAATATTCCATATTGTTGAATTAAATGTACGTCATGAGACCCCAAACCTAGTTTGTAGACATATATTCTAAGCATAGCACTGCCTCCTATAGGAATTGTTATTACAAAAATGTCATGCTTACTACAGTACATGCATGCTTACATAATTGTAAAACTTCGATTACTCCATCTTGTTATGCAGCACAGAAGGTCGTAGGTGATATACAATTTGGTTATTCAAAGTTCTTAACAAGCACAAACTAAATTGTCAAGGTAGTATGATCTAAAACACATTTTGGGGAAAGGTAAAGAATGCTGGAAAAGCAAATGCCTATTTAGTGCATCAGTGTACATCAAATTATAGCAGGGCTTGAGCACCTCAAATGTCCTAATTTAATAAGTATCACTCTGGACTACATAGCCGAGCTGGTATAGTAAATGTGGGAAATCGTCTTAGGAAATTAGATATAATTATTGGAAATAAAGGTCAATTTGGTTCTGAACTATCAACAATGTATTCACATTTGGGTCAATAAGTTTCTCCGATCAAATCTCAATTAAATGCAAGATGATTTACCGCAAATGGTTTAGAAAAATATTATTTAATCATGTTTTTCTTAGAAGATGTTGATGTGGGGAAAACATTATCAAAGAATATATTATTAGTTTATAAAAAAAATATTATGATGTATTTATAGCTTGAATTTTTTTAAAGACAGTTGACTAACTACTGACTTCAGCAGGTACTAAATTGACTTATCAAAAGGCCGGGAACTAAATCGATAACAATGATAGTAATTCATGTACCAAATTTGCCTTCTACCTACACAGATGTATTGGTATATTCGAAAATGGCATAACAAAATTAGTTGCATCAAAGAGAGAAGAGAAGAAATCATATGTAATGAAAATTGCAGGGTAGGGTGTGACACTAACTTTCTATCATTGAGAAGATCATAGAGCTTTCCCCCATATATCTCAAAATAGCTGAGCCACAATTTGAATTTCTGATTGCGGTAAACAGGCTGATGTAAATATCTAACAAGATCTTGCGCAGCTCTAAGAGGCAATGGCTGCATTGTAAATGTTTTACCACTACCTGAAATTAATATCAAGTACATCAATGATATAACACATAATCATAAAAGCAGACAGCAATGTGCTTAAAAACAGGGCAGCATGAAAGATCGTGGGCTTTAAAAGCTCCCTGTGCTTGTAGGTTGACATCTACAGACAGTACAACTTTGCACTTTCATCATAACAAGCAATACTGTCTTTCCGCACCATTATTGAGGATAGTACATCTTTGCAGAAAAGTTTTTGTTTCACTTCAATGATCATATATTGCTAGTTAGCTTTTGTAGTTTAATGGGATACATATAAGGGCTTGGACTTGCCAGGTTATAAGGTTGACCTTAATAGTTGGGTTTGGCTTGCCTTTATGTACACCCATTTTGCTTTTTGAGCGATGCGGAACTTAACCTCTTAATACTCCCCCTCACATAGACAATTTTCTTTTACATTTTATGAGGCTCGTTGTGCACAGTTTCCAATACTCCCCCCAACTCATAGGTAATTGTCTACGTATGGAATGCCGAATGTGGACACATATAGGTAATTTCAAGACATCTAATGCACAAAGTATAGTTCTCTACACATGGGACACAAAATATAGACCGGAAGCACACCGCAAGCATAGTTTTAAAAATCCCTTGAGGCTTACACCTCGACAAGGAGGTTGAAATTAAGATATGAAGCTACCCCTTACACCTTAGCTTTGAGGCTTACGACTCACGCACCTAAGGCTTAAGCCCTGATACCTTCAATAAACTTGCATGTTTTTTGGGCTTTTTAAAGTTTAGAACCAGAATTTGATAGGCTTTTTTTTGGATGATGTATTTGGGCTCAAAATCAAACCCTAAACACCCTAACAAGAAAACCTTTAACTTATTCTCTTCTCCCTCATCTCTCTTGACGTAAAATGAATTTGAAGGGGGTGATTCTATGAGTCATGACGGATATGATGGTCGAGCTATGCAATTTGATTACTCAGCAGAAAATGATGATGGAAATGATGAAGATGATTCTGACTTCTTGGATATTTGAGTCATGAGATATGTTTTCTTTATATTTAGACTTTATATCCTTCCGCTATAGTTAGGAACTTTTGTTTTGACGAATTTTGCGACTTTATTATGAAATTATGTGTTATTTGTTATGAGTTGTGAGATATATGACATATTATGAATTTGTTGTTCTTATTATTGAGGCTTGTGCCTCAATGTTTACACCGCGAGACCTTATCGATGAGGAAACACAAATGGGCCACATGTCAAACTCACCACATTTTGACAACACATTTAGTTTCATTTATGATATTGGCCTAATATAAGGGATTGGGGTTACCTTACTAAAAGGTCAACCTACCTTACAAGTAGGGTTTGGCCTTTTGCATTTATATGATAAGCATACTACATACCTGTCTGACCATATGCAAAACATGTAGCTTTTGTTCGCAAAAAGATGGTAGGGATAATTGGCTCCACAGTAACACGATAAACCTGATAATGCAAGTACAAAAGCAATTACCTTTCAACCAAACAACAATATCCATGAAATTAGAAGCAGCAGTATGTACTGAATTAGATCTACATTAGGGAACAGTTACCTCATCATTACTGACACACTGATCAAGAACAGCATCAAAACAGAACTCATGCTTCTCCACATAAGCAGTCAAATCAACCTTTCACATCAGAACTCAAAGTTAGTTCTTATTAAGTATAACACAATAAGGAATCTTTGTAAAACAAAATAAAAATTCCATATTTTAGCATTTGTTATGGTCACTCAAGCATAAGAACAGACCTTAAGTTTGGGTTCATGGACAGTTAAATATGCATTTTCATATACAGTTACAATGTCCTCTTCCTTCCTAGCTGTCTCTTTCTTGTTTAAAGGTCTTTTCCGTACCTGAGACAGCAATTAAAAGATAAGCATTAGAGATGGTTTGAGACAACAAAGAATTCATTCACAACATGTTTGTCGTGCATATGAAACACATAGCAAAACCGCAAACAACTTTATCCACACATCCTCACACAATTACACTTCAAGGACAATAGAACTGCCACCTTGTAAGCTAGGAAGTAGTTATCAAAATAAACAAGTTCAGAACTTATTAATCATTACCATTATCATATAAATCTTTTGGAAATTTTTGTGTGATGATCCCATAAGATTATAAAAGGATAAAGGCATAATAAATACTGCCTAGTAGTAGTAGAGATAAAGTTGAAAGCAAGAATGTTTAATAACTGGTAAGCAATCTCCAGGCATAGTCAGAATATGAAGTTACGGCCTCTAAACACAGGTTCAAGCCTTACAGAAAGGGTGTGACCGAAAAAATGAAAATAACCTTTTCCGTCAGTCCCACTTTACTAGGCAGCAAAGCCATAGTGAGCTTATCTCTTTTTATGATTCCCTCACAGTAAATGTACAAACCATTAGAAAATACCAATCACATCAATGAAAAGGTTAATATTCTTTTCCCCATTCCAAGAAATCCATAAGGGGCAAGGATGCATTCTTAATGAGGATATGCAGGCTACACAATTTTATTTGAGTATTTAATTATTACTCTTCAAACAGAGATAAAGGCGGCAGAGAATTAAGACACAATGCAGCAGACTATAGCCAAAATGGATCTTTCCACACATCAAACCATGTGTCAAATTATTAACACAAACTAGAGCACTTGCATAAAACAATCACAGTGCAGCTCACTGCAAATAAAGCCAACATACCACAACTTTTAGCTTAGCCACATTATTTTCCTTTGTATTTATCTCTTTTTCAATTGTAGGTAATGAAATTGAAACATCTGAATCTGGCAGTGATCTTGGCCGCCTGCTAGATGTCACATTGAAGTCATCTTCAAATGGTTTTGTAATGCCAGGCAGGAAAGGTGATGGATCAAAAGGTTCTGACATTACATGCTGCAAATCAAATGAAAACATGTTAGCAGAAGAAATAAATAGCAGACCAAAAATCATCTTAGTACATCAGAAAAAAAATCATAAGTACCTCTTATGGACAGATAAAGAACATAATAATGAATCAACTAAACTGAAAAATTCTACAATGACTTCTAGAAAATAAGGATAGCATAATCATGCCATTCAAGATCACACCTAGGAAAAAAAACTGACCAAATATCCCCATTTATATTGAACAAACAATCATGCATATATTGCCGTAAACTAATAAAAAAAATAGACAAATTGAAGTCCTCACTGTTGCATTTAGTATTCTATTTCCCCTCATGTGTAAACTTGAAAGCTATGCAGAGTCTTTACAAAATGCCAATTGAGAGATGAGTCGGGAGGCAATTCATTACATATTTGCAAGCCAGGCGCCCACGCACAAGCTATCAACTCCAGTCTTTTAAGAGGAGGCATCCCACAAAAGTTTAAGCAAACACAACCATCTTAACTTCACAAAACAATCAAATGCAGAAGTTTGCGACCTAAACTAACAGATCTCCTCGTCAAGAATCATACCTCTGATAGAAGTTCTGTATCATCCATGGCATGAAGATCTAAAAGCCCCGCTCCAAGATCACCCCTAAAGTCTGGAGAATAAAAACCATCTGATGCACCAATGGCTCCTGAAGATTGACCAGTGGGTGTATATGGTTCAGAACCGGATTCCCCATTAAAATTAAGGTTTCTCATTAATTTGAAAAGCCTCTGCTTCTCTTCAACAGATTGTGCTCCGTAACCCTAGCAGTACAACATATTCCACAAACAGCACACCAATATCAATCCTACACCAAAGGCAACAAAAACAACACAGAACTAGGAAGGAGATAAAGAAGAAAAAAGCCAATTACTTTGAATCAAAACTAGACAACAAACTTCAATCCAAAATGTCATGCAGCAAAACAACACAAACAGATTGTTTTCCTTTCCTTCATTTTTATTTTGTTGATGGGTAAGCTCAAAAATTCCAAATTGAATTCCAGATTAAATCCGTACCTGCATAAGGAGATTGGGGAGGAGACGCTGGTCAATGCCGGAGGAAGCCAGGGGAGAGGCCAGATGCTGCAACCCGGCGGACTGGAGCCACCGCGCCATGACGGCGTCTCCGGCGTCGCTGGCGGGACCCGCATTCTGCATGGACCCTCCGCCCGCTTGATCGTACAGAGTGGGTGCAGCTGCAGCAGCATTCGTCTGCTGCATCTGGCCACCCATGTGGCGCTGGGAACGCCTTTGAGGAGCCAATTTTCAAGATCTACCGATCACCGCTTGACGCCCAAAACCACGAAATTCAAAACCAAATAAAAACAAGCACAACATTTTCAATTTCAAAACCATACAGTGATCTACAATATGCAAGACTCACAGGGAGGGGGGAAACACAGTTCGAGGAAGAACATGGAACGAACTACTCCGAAGAAAGCAACTCCAATCCGCGAATAATCTGCAAGACGAAGCCAATCCTATAAGATTTGAGGATCGTGAGATCGAGATTTGGGCAGTGAAATCGAAATTGTGATCAGATCTGGGGCAGGGAAAAAACCTGAAATCGGAATCGGAAAATGCAGGAACGGTAGATTGAGGAGAGAAATGAAATGATAGCCGGAGAGATGAGAGGGTGGTGCACACGTACGAGAAGGAGCAAGAGCAAAGGGTCTTTCTCTTCTAAATACGGTCAATTTAGGGCTCGACACGGGCCATGTATCATTTATCATTTAATACATTTTTAAGATATAATCTCTATCTGTTATCATATTTGGACAGTTTACCATAGTTTTGGTATTCCGCATGTGATACTGTTTCAACAACATTACTCGAATCTTCGTCATTATTAAAGTCGATTTTACTTCATCATTATGATAGTAAAAAAATGTGTGAATTGCTAAGATTATGCATTTATCGAATGAATAAAAATGATTTAACAACTGATGTATCTCTCGATGAATTTTAAAGCATCTGTAGTAATAAAATAATAGACGATAAAGAGATAGTGTAGCTAGTAGTTAAACCCAAGAACGAAATAGGAGAGATAATAGGGAATGGTGGTTTGAGAATGGAAGAGAAAAAATGTTTAACTTGCACACTAGCTAGTGATTTACCACCGGAGATGCTCTTAGAGCATGTACAGTGGGAAGGCTGTTGTTGAGTCCTGAGTCCTGAGTCTGTTGTGCTGACTGGGCAAAATA
>JAYMTN010002243.1:0-11373 GCA_036897425.1 Erodium trifolium | reverse complement strand
TCCGCCGGAGTGGCTGAGAGGGGAGGTGGGGCAGTGCTGCGTGGAGCCGTTGGAGAAGAGGCTGCACAACAGCGACGTGAAGGACAACCAGAACAGGCTGTGCATGACGAAGCTGCACGTGCAGATGTACTTCACGCCGCTGCTCAGGGCGGAGGAGAGGCCGGAGCTGGGGGAGGGAGTGGCGGTGACGGCGTACGATTGGACCGGAAAGAAGTATAACATGAAGTATCGGATTTGGGGCGACGGCAAGAACCACGTGCTCATCGGAGGCTGGAAAAACTTCTTCCACGACCACAAGCTCGAGGCCGAGAAAGATACCGTCACCGTTTGGATGTTCCGCAACCGTCACACCGATCTTCTCTCCGTACTGATCACATACAAGAGATCCACTCTTCCTTTATCATGATTAATATTATTATTTATTTTCATATACACTGATTAATATTCATATATATATAGGATTAGGTTTTGTTGTATGATATACAGGTGGCTTGGTGTTTTCCTAGTTATTTAGATCATGTTACATTGTATATTATACTGATTTGTGACATTTTAAGTTTAATGTTTAAATGATTACATTACATTCTCATGTTTTATAGTAAACATGAGTTGAATTCTAACCATTTGAGTATTATCTCTAAGAAATCTTAATTATCTTCTAATCTCTTTTATATTATCTAGTGTTTGTTATTCATTAGATGATTGTGATGAGAAGAAATCATTAACCTAAACTTCTATTGAGCTTAAATTCATGTAATCATATAGTCATGCAGACGTATAACAATATATGTTTGATTAATTGAATTCGTTCCAATAAACATGAGTTGTTATCATTATGAATGATTTCTTTTGTGATTGATTTCAAAATGGTTTCAGAAGCTTTGGGATATATGATTATAAAGATGTTGTCCGAGGTTTGAGAGGAGAAAGTGATATATCCTTTTTTTTTTTGGAAAAGTGGAGAGTATAAAAAAGAAAACATATAGTGTATCTTGATCTTTTCGCGTTATGCACTGTATTTTGATGTTTCTCGGCTTTTATCCGGTGTGGCAATTTTATTACTGTCCGGTATTCATGTGCATCGGATCACCTGTTGCCCTATCAAAGAGAGGTCCGATAGGTGATCTGATCTCATACTTGGATTTGTGTTGAGGGCTACCCCTGGTTGTATGTTTTGACCTGCTTTTATCAGATATATATATTCTAGGGGAAACCATGTTTCCTACTTCCATTTGACCTTTGTTTTGGCGGTCCCAACTACGACTGATCTTTGCTGACACTTCCCAACTGTAGTTCACATTTTTTTTGCGAAAACTAACAATTTCCGTCTATTTTAACGATTTTTGAAGATTCCGTTAAAAAAGCTACTGTGCACGTGACCAACACGTGGCAAAAAGCTAACGGAATCAGTTAAAATAGACATAAACTGTTAGTTTTCGTAAAAAAAAGGTCAAACACAGTTGGGAAGTATCACGAAAGGTCAGTCGTAGTTAGGATCGCCAAATGAGTAAAGCGGGGCAAAATGATAATTTGAAATGCATGAAAATCACGTGGCATTTGAAAATTAAAATTAAAATTAACAATAAAAGGAGGAAAGAAAAACAGTGAACATTTTTCTCAATCTCATTGCATTAGGAAAATCCATCTATCTCTCTCCTCTCAGCTCTGCAATTGCACAGCTTCATCTTCTTCTTCTGGGTTTTTCTCATCTATCTCTCAAACTCAATTCAGGTTTGGCTCCTCCCCCATCCTCCTCTTACTTATTATGTGGCTAATTTTTTTTCCATCTTTTACTTGATAATGGTTAAGAACTGCTAGAAAGTTTCAGCCTTTTTGCTTGAATCCATCTGATCTACTCACCCATTTGTTTAATTGAATTTGTTTTTTAGGATACTTTCTTTGTATTATAGCTAATGTTGCATCTAATCCGAGCTTAACAATTTATTGTAGGGTTCTTATGTACATTCTTCTTAATTTTGTGTGAAGCTTCACCCTCCTGGATTCGGTTCTCTTTGTTAGTTTCTAAGCTTTTATCCTTGCTTTGGTGTTGGTAGATCTGTGAGTCTCTGTTGTTTGGTTGCTTAGAAAAAGGGGGAGGAAATTAAGGAAAAAAGAACAAAATTTTCTTGTCTGTCATTTCTGTCTCCAGGAATTAACATTAAGCTCGATTTAATCAAATAGCTTGGAAATGATAATTTGTAGTTTTATTTGGGCAAATAGTTGTGCTTGGATTAGACCTGCAGACTACCTTTTTGGTCTTCTGGTTCATCAACTGTAGGAATATATGAAGTTATATCTGTTTTTTGTTCAGTTCCTGCCTTACCTCACAGACTGATAGAGTCTTTGGTGGGTCTTAGATTGTTAGATGAAGACCCCACTTATGCAGATGATGCGGCACGGGTAATAATGAACATGTCTCTGTCTTTGGTATTTTCTGCTTAGCCTTTCTTTAGTCTTAGTTCTTTCTAAGAGAAAAAAGAACTTATTTTGTTCAAATCTTGTCTAATTTCATAGTACTTGCTCATAGTCATTCAAAGTTTTAACTGATTTTGTTGAAGTCTTGTGTAATTTCATAGTGCTTGAACATACTCATCAACTTTTTAACTGTTTTTTTTTTTAAATTTGTGTAATTTAATTTCACAGTACTTACACATAGTCATCAAAGTTTTCTTAATGTTAGGAGTAACTGAAGATAAAGTCTTCTATATTCTTGGAAAACCCATTTGATCGATTCTTGGAAAATGTTTCTGTCATGTTTATGATATTGTATATTAGACACATGTTCATTTGTATTGCCATAATCAATAGAAAGTACCATTAACCATGGCTTAAAAGTTATGTAAGTTGCTTATGCATAACAATATTTTTTCCATTGCAGCAACCCTTAGTTCCCATGGCTTGATTATGTGGAATCAATCTGCTTTCTTTATGTGCTTCCTGAAATATACTTGACTCCGTTCTATACCTTCTGTTCTCAATATGGTGACTTTCTTGTGTAGGGGTCAATATGGAAAAGAGAAGTATAAGAGGTTTTAACTGAGAGGTTTTCACATACTTTGGTCTCTTGAAATGGAAGATGAGAATGGGCTCGAGCTTAGTTTGGGTCTATCTTGTGTTGGATCACCTGCTAAAGTAAAGGGTAAAAGTGAGAACTCCTTGGATACAAAGACAGAAGAAGGTGGTGATAAAGGGAACAAATTAGGAAACGATTTCAAAAAAATTCTTCATGCTGCTGCCTCAAAACAGGACCTGGGTAGTGATTCATCAAAACCCCCTCAGAACTTCTTTAATGACCTTTCAAAAGCTGTTGTTGTAGATGAAGACAGAAAGCGCATGATGTTTTTTGATGATCCAAACCATAAGAGGAAGCGTGAGAGAGATAATGACCAACATGAGAAAGCTAAAACTTCACACGTATCCTTAACAACAGAGGATGGATCAACTGCTGAAAATGAGGATGTGGCCGAGTCAGGGGTTGAGGATTTGACCTCAAAATTGGTTTCACCCCCTGATGGCGGGCCCAAACAGTTCATTGGAGTTGGGGGGTATTCTGATGTTAGAAAGGAGATTCGGGGGTTTTCAGATTCAAGCATTATGGATTTGCAAGCGAAGAAGAGGTTTAACAATGGCTCATCTGTTGGTGCACCAGGCACATCAACTACTCCATTTCCTGGCATTATGCAGGTGATGCCAGCTGAAAATGGAGGGCGATCCGGTAATAATCAGGCAGTGGCTCCGGGAAATTCGCCCCTAATGTTTGGATATTCGCATGTCCAACTTCCATTGTTGGATAAGGAAAATTCCTCGGTATTGGTTTCTCATCAGCAACAACTTCATCCTTCATTTGCTGGCAAAGGTTTTCTTCTTATTTTTGTTGTCTTTTCAACTAGTATATGAAGTGATCTCAAAATCCACATTCTTTGAATGTGGATCCCTTCAACACTCCCCTTAGGGCCTCACATGTGGGCTAAGAATATATGAACAAGAGGAAACACAAATGGGTCACAAACCCAATACCAATCCAAGTTTTGGTACCATGTTTTTTTCTCGACTAAATCAAGTGTATCAAAGTATTTGGGCTCAATACCTTGGTTATGTAGAGGTAAGGGAGTACCAAACTATTTTTGATTCTTGAAGAACTTTTTGAGATTGATATATCAAGCAAGAAATGGGCTTTCTTCTAAATTCTTGATTCTCACCTTGTGAGAGGCCTAATCAGTAAGGGATGGATATAGAGAAGAAAAGAGGCCCAAAGAACTGAATAGAGAGGCCTAACAGAAGCTGGGAAGAGAAGTAAGAAGTGAGATATATTGTTGCTGAGTCTTGACCCAAGTTCAAGTGCTTGACCAGTTTGATAAGCAAGCTTTGATAGCTTTGGCACCATTTTAAACTACCCTTAACCCAAAAGCTTAAGCCTTTAGGTGAAAGGCCCAAATAGTACATGTATGTCAATTGATCACTAAATCCATTGGGACACTTCAACATTGAAAAAGCAGATTGCAGATTTTTAATGTAACCAATAATATACATCCTCTTTTCATTATGATACTATTTCAATTACACTCTTGTTTAGGATTATAATGGAAAATGATTTTCTTCACCCTCACCCATTTTGTGTATTTGCTCAGCAGCCACACATGTAACTTCACATAATGCATCCGAGGCTGCACAATATGATATGAAGAAATTGCAGCACAGCAAAGGAGATGGGAAACAACATGCTACAGAAGAAGGCTCCTGGACCCAGGCAGAAGATGTGAAAGGAAGTAGCACAAACCTCAGAACAAAAGATGCCCCAGACCGATCAGCAGCAGAAAGTTTCAACCTTGACCTCTCAGCAATCAAGCCTGGTATTGCCGCAGACCTGAAATTCGGGGGTTGTGGGTCCCACCCAAATCTCCCTTGGGTTTCTACCACAGCACCAGGTCCAAATGGTCGGACAATCTCAGGTGTTACTTACAGATTCAGCACAAATCAAATAAAAATTGTATGTGCTTGTCATGGAACCCACATGTCCCCTGAAGAGTTTGTTCGGCATGCTGCTGAGCCGCATAATCAAGATAATGGAACTGTATTGGCCTCATTTCCAAGTAAAAACCCTGCTGCTTCTGCTCAGAGCTGATTGACTGAGTACAATCTTTGTTCAAGTAGATCAATAAAGTTGATATGTACTCAAGCTGAACCCTTCTTTGGCTTTGTGTACCATTTGTGAGTTACTGATCTTGTCATATCTGCTCTAGTCAGTTATTTAGTTGCCACAATAACATATTGTATGTTTAAGTATTAATTGCCCAGCGTCGTTTCTTTGTCAAATAGTAATCTTAAGCATATTAGTTCCATAATCAGCTTTCTTTGGGCATATATGTTTTAGGTTCAACTAATTTTGGGTAGAGCAGGTTTGAAGAGTTGTTTATCAATGTTCTTGTTCTTATTCAAATATGCAAAGGAACCCTATGCTTCTGTGAATTAAGATAAACTTGATAACTGATAGGCAAGTTCTTGGAAGTACG
Organism: Erodium trifolium; assembly: GCA_036897425.1. NCBI lineage: Eukaryota > Viridiplantae > Streptophyta > Magnoliopsida > Geraniales > Geraniaceae > Erodium > Erodium trifolium. The sequence goes on along the minus strand of JAYMTN010002243.1, from coordinate 5,863 downwards.
AATAAGCTTTACATGCCAATATTTATCAGGGATAATCACTCAGTTTCTCCTAAGCATGCAGTATTCTCAACCAACTGCCTAAGTCTAAAAAGTTTTTGACAACCCCTTCATTTTTTCTATTCTTGATTCACCCTAAGTCCGTCAACTTTTGGTTGTGAAATAACAAAATACCCTTATTTTTTCATGAGGGTATTTTCATCATTTCACAACCAAACATTGACGGAATTATTGTAAAATGAGACTTAAAAGAAACTTATGGGGCTGTCAAAAACTTAGGGGTAGTTGAATTAGACTTTCCCTATTTATTATCTGAGTTTTTAGCTGATTTAGCAATTAGTTGATTCATGGCATCTAATAAATCCATACTTGTGTTTACTTCTTGAAGTGATGTCATCACTTGTTTTATATTGAATAAGGTAGAAAAGTTGGAGAAGCCAAGTTTAATCTATTTTACACTAATGCTTTAGTTTAGATTAGTCTCAACATCAATGAGAGGACTCAACAATAAACCTTCCTACTCTGTTTGTTTTATTGGAGTAGCTGTGAATCATGTAGCAACCCCTGTTGGTTTCCTTGGATTTAGTTACGTATATTATTTATAATCATATCCTGTTTTAAATACTGCCATGAGTTGTAAGTGCCAAAAAAATATTCATCTGTTCAATAATTTGTTATTTGCCAAGCATGCCATTATCTGTCATGCTTGTGTCATTCTTGACTGAGACTCATTTTAAGACCAAACATGTGCATTTCGATGAAACTCTGCTGGATTTTGTGTCTGTTTGTTCATTCTATGCATGGTTTTGTTTCCATAATGGGTATTATTAGTGTATTTTAATCCTTAAACTAAACATTTATCATATTCTTGTGCTATTTTCATCGGTGTTGAATATTTTACAGAACTGAACAGCTTTCTTGTCCCTAGACCCAACAAGAGCAAGGTGAATGCATGTATGTTTGGCAATTTAATACCATACGAAACATGTGATCGTGAAGGTATGTGAATTGATATTATAACTTAAACTGTTATTTATGGCATTTTTAATGTTGTGCATAACATGGCTGAGTTGACTGTGATAGTTATTTATTTTTGTTGAAGCTGCCATGACTTTTGAGTTCTTTGTTCCAACCTTTGACTTTAGGTTTCTTTACTACATCTGCATAAAAGAGATCATTACAGCAACTCCTTAATCTTGGTTGACGGAAAAAAAAGATTGTGGTAGTTTCTGCCTTTGACTTTTGCTTCCCATCGGTGAAGACAATCTTAGGATCTCTCAGTTTGTTGTAACATAATTAAGGATGATAAAACATTGTTAAACCTATTAAACAGTAGTTTTATCGAATCCCAGGTTTTGCACAGATTTCAAATAGTGATAATCTTATTCAACTACCCTTAAGTATGCTCCTTTCTGAATTAACTACTCCTAAGTTTAAGAAATTTTTAACAACCCCCAGTTTGTTTTTTAGTTTTGGGGTTTGAAATGACGAAAATACCCTCATGTAATAACAAGGGTATTTTTGTCGTTTCCCACTTGAGATTTTCCATTTCAAATATACTATACCAGAGGCAGCGTTCAAAACTGGTTCAATTATGAGGCGGCTCAGCACCTTCCCATCACTACTGAAATCTGAGTTTTAAATCACTTAGTTGCATAACATTAATCACACACACAAACCTCAGAAGAATCCAAGAACCTAACAACCTTATTGAAGTAAGTATATATGTAACAGTCCATCGCAATTCTCAGACAGCAAAATTGAGGCCCACTCAACATTGCCTAAGATTTTGTTCGTCGGACAAAACATGCTTTTGATCATTTCATATGTCTTCCTCGTACTGATTCCTGTCAATCATGCACAATCTTCCATGGATGCTCCTCCAGGTGATGTTGTGAGCAGCTTTCATGGAAGCCTGAGCATCGTAGTAGGAGTCATGTCTGTATCTCTAGTTCTCGCATTCTGTGCTGTGTTATACGCTAAATTACGCAGAAACACTGCAGATACTCATGTGAATTTACAGAACCATCCTGGGATTGTGACAAGAACAGGGTCGGGATTGTCTGGAATCGACAGGGAAGTCATAGAATCGCTTCCTTTCTTCAGGTTCTTGTCCCTGAAAGGCTCCAGAGAAGGTCTTGAATGTGCGGTGTGCCTATCAAGATTTGAAGAAACCCATATCCTCAGGCTACTGCCAAAGTGCAAGCACGCCTTTCACAGAGATTGTATCGATCAATGGCTTGAGAAACACTCGAGCTGCCCTCTCTGCAGGAACAAGATCAAAGCAGAGGACATCTCCATGGAGGACCCCGACTTGGAGCTCTTTGTTCAGAGAGATGAACAGCTTGGCTCATCATCTAGATTCAGTGTCGGGAGCAGTTTCAGGAGAATCAAGCAAGCCCTCACTCCAGATAGAGAACCCGTCGATGAGGATGAAGATGATGAAGAAGCACTCCTGCACAAGTCCAACCACAAGATCATCGTATCAGATGTTGTGTTCAAGCACCGCTGGAGCAATGTGAGCTCCTCAGACCTCATGTTCTTGAACTCTGAGAACATCATCGTATCTGATGTTCTTCCTGAAACATCATCGGATCATTCAAAAGCCAAGAGATCAATGTCCGACATCACTGCCCTTTCCCGGTGCCGAGATGTCAGAGCAAAGAGCATAATTGGAGACTCTTCTATGCTTCATGACGATCTGAAGGAGACCAAGATGAGGAACCTCTGGCTACCAATTGCAAAGAACACAGTTCAGTGGTTTGCTAAAAGAGAAGAGAAGCTCCCAACACAACAACTAAACACTGTCATCACCATTTGATGTATAAAAATCTGATTTTTTTTCCTCCTGCTAATTGATCATTGTTTAGACCCACTTATCTAATAATAAGTCTACACTTACCTATGTGGTTTCAATTGTTTTACTGTAGTGTAATCGTTAACTACAGATTATAATAAGATGGGAATTGACAGATTTCTCAGCAACTATGTAACAACTAAGGTGAATAGACAAAAATATCCATCAATTTTTTTTTAGAACTACAAATAAATTTATTAGTATTTATTTCAAAGACAATTATGATATTTTGAAAAAGTTAACTTAGTTTTCAACAGCTTTGATGGATTTTGTCTGATAAAGATGCAAATAATGGACAAACTCGCTATTGTGTTTTTTTATCAATCCAGATCTACCTCGTTCCATGGACCCCAAAATCTGGGGCTGATAGAGGCTTATGCCATCAAGGACATACACGTCAGCGGGCCAGTATCAGAAGTGATTGTAAGATTATAGTGGATATGATCAGTACAAGGAGAAAATTCTCTTCTCTTCTAGGGATAGTCGTTAACGATTGTATTTTCCTTTTATCTAGACTCGAGTGGCACGGAGAGTATTTCACCGTATTCTTATTACTAACTTTTAAATAATATATCTCGTTTTTGATATAAAAAAAAAAAAATCAATGAAACAGAAAGCAAGTATGACATCACATGTTTTTATCATGTAGTGTTAAAATTACCATAAAACCAATAATAGGTCATAAGCCAAGTCCACATTTCCATCTCTACTGAATCCAAATTTTAATATTTATACAATTGTTCCGAGTTTGAAGAGAACATAGCAGCCTTAGGAGAAGAAGAAGACAACAAGAAGCTGAAGAAACAGAAAAAACGTACCCTTTTTCAGGAATAAACACATCTCTGGGTATATATTTACAGAAGTTGACATTTTTGAGAAAACATTGTTGTAGCTTGCCAAGGTTGTGATGAACCATAAGCGGGTGTTGATCATTTTATTGCTTGTCCTGGTTGTGCTCTTCCATGTGGAAGCACAGTCTCTGGGTCCTGACAACGACGCCGTCACGAATTTCCAGCCGAGTCTCGCCGTCGTCATCGGGATCTTGTCGATCATGTTCTCCCTGACCTTTCTCCTCCTCCTTTACGCCAAGTTCTGCCACCGGAGAGGCTCTGTTCTCCGGAGCAATCTCGACGCTATTACAAGATCAGCATCTGGGTTGTCGGGAATCGACAAGACCGTCATAAAGTCTCTGCCTTTTTTCAGATTCTCCGCTCTGGGAGGCTCCAGAGGAGGGCTGGAGTGCGCTGTGTGCCTATCGAGGTTCGAGGACGTCGAGGTTCTGAGGCTGCTGCCCAAGTGCAAGCACGCCTTCCACATCGATTGCGTTGACCGGTGGCTCGAGAAGCACTCCAGCTGTCCTCTCTGTCGCCACAAAGTCAGCGCCGACGATGTTGCCGTCTTCGCGAGTTCGGACAGCTTGATGAACCGATCCGAGCTCCGCGAGGACTCCAACATCGAGCTGTTTGTGCAGAGGGAGGAGGATCGCTACGGTTCCTCGAGATTCAGTGTCGGGAGCAGCTTCAGAAGGATCGAAAAGGGTCTTGAAATCGCCGTTCAGGATCGGGATCGGGATCGGGATCGAGAAGAAGAGGGTGATCGGAAAGTACTCCTGGATAAGCTCGAGCACGAGGTTGTTTTGTCCGACGTTGTCTTCAGGAACCGGTGGAGCAACGTGAGCTCCTCGGACCTCATGTTATTGAACTCGGAGATGATCAATGACATGTCAAGTAACAGATTCACCCAATTGGGTTCTTCATCACACGATGACAAACCAAAACCGAGAGTTGCTGATTCATCGGAGAAGAGATCAATGTCGGACATAACCGCGATATCTCGATTCGGAGACCATCGTAACATGATCGGAGAAGCTTCATCGGGTAGTAGTGAGAATGTGAAGAGAAAGCTATGGCTGCCAATTGCAAAAAAGACAGTTGAGTGGTTTGCTGATAGAGAAAAGAACTCAACACAAGAAACAAACACATTACATGTATAATTAAAATCTTCATTATGCTTCTTTTTTCTTTTTCTTTGGGTCAATGTCCTTTTCTGTTTCTGCATTAGAGATAAGAATGATTCATGAGAATAGTATTATAAGACCATTTTTTTAAGTTTGTTCTTGGAGTCATTGGTGAGAAAGTTGCCAACTTAGTTCATGGATTTGTTGGTCAAGCTTGTAAGTATATCATAAAGATCATTCATTTCAAAAGTTCCCAACAATGTTTATTTTAATGGAAACCAACCTTAAATGTCTCACGAGAAACTACAATGAATTAAGACTTTTTTTTCGTAAAAAAAAACGACTTTTAAATCTTTTCAATTAGAAGTCTTAATTTTTTTTTCACTTTACTCTATTTTTATAATAAATGACAAAAATACCCTCACAATAATTTAGGAAATTCAGACAAAATTTATTGTAACAACATCATATTTTAGAAATTTTGAAAGAAATGAAGGGTATTTTTGTTATTAAAAATCAAAAGGGAGTATAGTGAAAAAACCCGAAGGTTCGATGTAGTTGAGTGAAAAAAATTTAAAAATCAATATAGTTTAAAAAGAAAAGTGATGACAAATTAAACCTACATTATATTTGTGAGATTATTTCAATATATAATTATTATATTTTTTTTTTGAGGAAGTACGAGTAATATTATAACCGTAAAATGTTTACATATGGCAAACATATCAAGACGGAAATTGAAAATACTAAATGAACATAAGACAGAACATAAGGTAAAAGTCCTCCGGTAGAATCCATTGGTGTTCGGAGGGTAGTACTGCGACAGCGTCTAAGGATCACCGATACAGCGGCTCCAAATGAGTTTTCAATGACTGAACAGGTCCATTGTAGCTTCTCATAGTGGTGGACTTAGTTTCCCCCCCAAAGTTGTCAGCTTGCACCGTCCTATCTTGATTGATAGAGGTACAGCTCCTAAGCGCGAGATTGCTGACCCCTAAGCTGGTAGGGGAACCTTGAGTCGGTTCTTGATGGTACCACTGCCATCCTACATC
>JAYMTN010002242.1:0-11374 GCA_036897425.1 Erodium trifolium | reverse complement strand
TAACATTAAAGCGAGAAGCTAAAAGGATGGAAAATTTTGAGAGCTTGAGAACTCAAGAATAAGAAATAAGGAGAGAGGAGTGTGCCACATAAGCGTCATGTTAGCGTTTGTCTTACTATTATAGTCTTTAGGATTATGAATGATGTTGGCCTTGCATTGTTCTTTTCAATTTCAACTTCATTCACTTGATCTTCTGGAGATTTATAACAGTTATTTCTTTGTTGCCAAGCCAGTAGTTCATCTGGAACGTGGATATAGTCCTGTAACCCATTTGAGCTCTGATTGTGCTTTGCATTTGCTCCATAAATCCAACTATATCAGTAATTTTGTTTCTAATTTCCAAAATTTGTCCCCTAGTTGAGTTGAACCTTGAGGATTCAAGCTGCTTTTATCTCAGTGTCGTCATCAATTAGGTTTGGACAAACTTGTATTCTACTTCCACCTAATAATTCTCATGGTGCCTATATGACAAACTCTTTGTTGAAGTAAATTCAAGTTAAATGCTTTCATTTGTAATTTGTGATGATTTTCACAAATTTTATTAAATGACTTGCTATCTTGTTCATTAAAGGGTTTATAAGAACTCAACATGGATGTTTACTTATATTTATAGTGTTGAGAAGTCTTCAGTTCGGTTGAAGTGTTCCATGAATGTCAGTGTTTTCTATATCAATCTAACACCGACAATATATGGATATTTATTCTTCCTTCATGGTGTGAGCATTCCAATTTTGTTATTTGAATTATTTGTGATATGATGGTTTACATTTACCTTGTAGAGTATTCTAATTTTAGAACATGAAGTAGTTATGAGGGCATGTTCTGAGTTAGGTATCATGGTTATTACTATAGCTGATAACACATTAGTCAAAACCCATGGAATAAATGTAACGTGTCAGCAGGAATGCCTGTAGTCCGCCATTTTTTTCTGGTCAAAATGGCATTAAAGGAAATGGTATTTATGGTTTCTATTTTGGATGCTATCCTTCCTGGATTTACACCATTGATGTTGTGCTGTTTAAGCTTCCATAACTTATTTAATTTACTTCAATTACAGGTCTAGCAGGGGCCACTGCTGATGTTCATTGCTATGACATTTCAACAAATAAATGGTCTAGGTAATCTTGGGACTGACCACATATACCTATCAGCCATGCGACTATACTTAGTTATAAGCTGGTGCTTACATTAAACTTAACTTTGCAGGATCACTCCTTTTGGAGAACCACCTACACCAAGGGCTGCACATGTGGCAACTGCTGTTGGTACTATGGTTGTCATTCAAGTAAGCATAGAGGGTGTTTTGTCCTTTTAAGAATAGTTTATATTATGTATAGGTAAACAATAAGTTCTTGCTTTTATCTTTCTATTTAACTCAGGGTGGAATTGGTCCTGCTGGTTTGTCAGCTGAGGATCTTCATGTTCTTGACCTTACACAGCAAAGGCCTAGATGGCATAGGTTTGCATCCTGAAGAAAGTGCTGACTCATTTTTCAATATTTTATTTGTTTCATCTGTCAAATGTATGCTAATTTCTTGCAGAGTTGTTGTTCAAGGTCCTGGACCAGGGCCACGTTATGGACATGTGATGGCTTTGGTAGGGCAGAGATATCTAATGTGTATTGGTGGAAATGATGGTATAGCTCATAATTTATGTGCTATATGCATTAAACTTATATAGCCACGAATGAGAACAAATAATGATGTGATGTTTTGGTCTTTCCAGGGAAACGACCTTTGGCTGATGTATGGGCCTTGGACACTGCTGCTAAACCTTATGAGTGGCGTAAATTAGAACCAGAAGGAGAAGGTCCACCTCCATGCATGTAACTCTTCTGCCTTCACGTGCACCGTCTTAATCTATATTATCTTTTATTTTCCTTTTCCATGGTTCATATATGCTTTGTATGTAGACGTTTTGCTTCCCATAGTAGTTTTTGAATGTGAGCGAACTTGTTCATTGCATTTTCTTTTGTTGGCATGTCCTAAGACTATTGATGATCACCCTTTGTACTGCGTACTCAATTGTTTAAGTGCTTGACTAGTGGGATCCTAGTGCTGATAAATTAGAGTTGTATCCGCCGTCTTTTTAGTATGTTTTGTCCACCTCAAATTCAAAGGAACTAGAGAAATTTCAAAATTTCCTTATGTAATAGCACATATGTTATCACTATTTTTTTTTGGTGATAATTTGTACAATTTCATATCATGGGTATTTGGTATGTGAAACATTGGAGATATAACTTATAAGCAAATGTCCCGTTTTTTCAGAATGGTTTCGTGTTAAGTTGCTGAACATTATTCTACTTGTCAATGTTCTCTTTTATTGGCTTTTGAGGTTTTTAAATATTATATCAAGTTCGTGAATGGTTCTTTATACCTGACTAGGTATGCAACTGCAAGTGCTCGTTCTGATGGTCTTCTTTTGCTTTGCGGTGGAAGGGATGCAAACAGTGTGGTATGTTCAAAATAGTTATCTGTTCTGTACACATGAATCAGATCATGTCATAGTTGCAAAATTGAAATGTAGTAAGCACTGCATTCTGGAATGTATATAATGCAACACTTGTCTTTTTATGACGAAACTTTAGGGTAGTTTTGGACAATTATCCCAATATTTATTTCTTAACTTGTGACTAGTAGTTGATAGAACCGGAGATAGTATTTTCTCTCAGGTGACTTTGTTCGAGGCATGTTTCTCTTAAGCCTTAAAATTTCTTTCTTGGAAACCCATTTGTGGTTGTATTCTATGTTGCAAACTTCATTATCTATTTATCTTCTATATATACGAAGTGAGATGAAAAGTGACTTACTGATTGTGATGATAATAACTGTTGTGGCTTTTGTGTTCATATTATCTGAATTGGTTGACTTGCCTTTTGTTGGTTATCAGCCATTGGCCAGTGCATATGGACTTGCTAAACATAGAGATGGTCGTTGGGAATGGGCTATTGCTCCTGGAGTTTCACCTTCTCCAAGATATCAACATGCAGCAGTGAGTTTTTGTTTCCTTTTATATTCACTTTCTGTTAGACTCTCTGGTTATGAAAGATTAAAAGCTCATGATAATTTTTAGGTCTTTGTCAATGCACGACTTCATGTGTCTGGAGGTGCACTTGGTGGTGGACGCATGGTAGAAGATTCATCAAGTGTTGCAGGTACTTGATTCTGCTATTTTTTTGTTTGCAATTTTATGTTCTATGGCTTCCTGCATTGCTTATTTTAAGCTTATGTGTCAATATTAGTTTCTTTTTTGTTCTATTTTCTCCCACTGCCCCTCCAAGAAGAGTGCCATGCTTCCTCTCTTGTTTGTTCTGAAATGTATCGGTGTGTTATCCATCAGAAATTAAGAACTGAACTCTACTACTTTTACATGTTTGGAGGATGCTAAAAAATATTTATCTTTTAACTACAAATTGAGTTTTACTAGCATGTCATTTTGGGACAGGTAGAGGTAGGTATGACATATATAATTAGCTGTTATTGTTCTAAATGTTATGCACATTTAGCTTAATATGTATGTGTAGTAGCTGTTTGTTGTCGAAGCATCCTACATTGAAAGAATATGGATTTTAGGATCACTTGATATACTATTGGGCACTTAACCTAATAGCTTAAGCTTTTGAGTTGGACCCGATCGCCACTGTCAAAATGGTGGATAAGGATTTTGCTGTATCCTGGAAATGGAATAGAAACTGTGCTTGAGTGGCATTTAGGGATTAACATGCACATATTCTTCATCCTCTTGGTGTTGGAATCCAATGTGTCAAGTTAACAGGTGACTGATAACCATTATTCTGAAAAAGGAATGGAGAATTTGTACAGATTGGGTTCTTCTGCAGATTTGCATGCACATGTTCTTAAAAGCTTATCATGTAATATGCAATTTAATCTATTTTTGTATCATATTTTGCCTCGCAGTTTCTGTGATTGTAAATATATTTCTTTGTTGTTGTCCAAGCGAAATAAAATGAAATACAGAGCTCTGCAAGATAATCGATTCAAAATACTATAGTAAAATGATTCTAGGTTTCTGGCTTTAATTTTGATCCAGGTTTTTTATTTGGCTAAATGTAGAGAAATTCTTGTTTTCAACCTTTTTTGTTGTACTGCTCAGTGCCTTTTGAGGTATTATTCTTAAAATGCAATAAAAGGGAAGTTTTAGCAATAATTATTGTTTACTGAAGTTTTCATTTTTATTATCTAGATTCTTCATGTTAGATACCATATGAACCTATTTCTGTATCTTCTGTTTGTAGTGTTGGATACTGCAGCAGGCGTTTGGTGTGATACAAAGTCTGTTGTTACTAGCCCCAGGACAGGTAGATACAGTGCTGATGCAGCAGGTGGAGATGCTGCAGTTGAGTTGACAAGGCGGTGTAGGCATGCGGCTGCTGCAGTTGGCGACTTAATATTTATTTATGGTGGTTTACGCGGTGGTAAGAGATGAGGCTAGTCTCAAAGAAGTCAACTTAATTTATTGGTTGCTTCTTCAAATTTGATGCCATAAACCGTCATATAGTTGCATCTTTCATTCTAATCTGATGATTAAATGCACTTCCATTGTATGTGAGTCATAACGTGGCATGATGCATAATCCAGCTTAGTAGCATGTTGACAGGAAAATATAGTTGCCTTGTGATATTTTGATAGGCATGCATGCCAGTAATGTCTGTTATAATGTGGCAGGAGTTTATCTGATTTCTTGTATTTAATTATGGAGCAGTGTAGTGTCAGTATGTGCCATAGTTCAAATATTAGGATTGTATAGACTACTATATTGTAGAGGCCCAGTATTAGAATATCTCTTCAGAAAGCATGCTTTAATCTTAGATTTCTTGTTAGGCCTGCGGTTATGTAGGTGGTTTTGGAAGATAGCAAGGGAACATGAGTTATCTAGGAAAATAACATTAGCATCAAAGATTGCCAAGGAATATTGGAGGCTATGTCTTTTTATATGACCAAGAGAACTCATGAATGATACATGTTATATATATTACCAGATTTTGTCCATGGGTTGGCATCTTGAATTTGAAAATATATTTGCTGAACCAACTATATGCTTTGCACGGAACATTTTTCAAGTGTATATTTATTTCTTCAAATATTGTTCACGGATAAGGCCCGCACATATGAGTTTGTTCTTTGTATGAATTATGGTTCAGTAATCTCATCATTTGATGCTCATGTTTCTTAGCTTTCTACGCCCAAATTTGGGAAGTACTGACCAACATTTGGCTAGACAATAGAGCAAGATATTAACGTATTTTGCATGGTACTACAGGGGTGTTGCTAGATGACTTACTCGTTGCTGAAGACTTAGCCGCTGCTGAAACTACATCCGCTGCTTCTCATGCAGCTGCAGCTGCGGCATCTAGTCTGCCAGCAGGGCGGTTGCCTGGAAGGTATGGATTTGTTGATGAACAGGCGAGACAAACAATGTCGGAAGCTGCTCCCGATGGATCAGTTGTGCTGGGAAATCCAGTGGCTCCCCCTATTAACGGTGATATGTATACTGATATAAGTACTGAAAATGCCATGCTACCAGGATCTCGGTAAATAGTTGAATTATTTGTTCTTTCTTTTAGCTGTTGGTTATTGTAGCTCATAGGAGTTATTAGGTGTGGATTATTGTGCAGGAGATTGAGCAAAGGCGTTGAGTATTTAGTCGAGGCATCCGCTGCAGAGGCTGAGGCTATTAGTGCTACATTGGCTGCTGCCAAGGCACGACAAGTGAATGGAGAAGTTGAATTGCCGGACCGGGATCGCGGGGCAGAGGCAACTCCTAGTGGCAAACAAATGTCTACCTTGATTAAGATGCCTGATTCTTCTGGGTCAATTAGCATCGTCCCAGCTGGAGTCCGGCTGCATCATCGGGCGGTTTGTATCCTTTTATTCCTTCTCATATCTTATCTGAACTTTAAGTGACAGGAAAACTGCTGATTCATGTGACTCATTATCTTTTCTTCATTATTTATTTTATCAGGTTGTGGTAGCTGCAGAGACTGGTGGAGCTTTAGGAGGCATGGTGAGACAACTTTCAATCGATCAGTTCGAAAATGAAGGTAGGCGGGTCAGCTATGGGACCCCAGAAAGTGCAACAGCAGCTCGGAAACTATTAGATCGACAAATGTCCATCAATAGTGTGCCCAAAAAGGTAACATGTAGTTGATGTCATCTTTTGCAGAAACCCTATGGAACATAATCACGTGTATTTCTTTTTGACATAAACTGGTGCCTGCTAAAGAACAGGGGAGTAAGAACTTGGAGTAAAAGTAATTTAGAGAGTAGGAGTTATGTGTTGTCAGTAGTCATTTTTTATATTTAAATAACATTTTAGCATGATTTGGATGCACATATTTGATATAGTGAATACTGGTACTAATTCCAATAAAAAGAGAGAGGAGCAGTTAACTTATCTTTACAAAATGGATCTACTCCTTTTGAGTCAAACTGCTTCTGAATATGTTGATTGACTTAAAAGTACCAGTCATGCTCTTTTTTATATATGATATGAGATTTGAACGTTTTCTTTTGTTATTACTAGAGATGTTATAAATAATTTAGTATGCGGTATTTTTCAGGTTTTGTAGTTAGCCTTGATGACTTTTAGAACCTTGACATTGTGTGATAATGGTGGGATATTACTCTTACCTATTTCATATCTTCTTGGATGTTCAAGGTTATTGCACATTTGTTAAAGCCGCGAGGCTGGAAGCCCCCTGTTCGCCGGCAATTTTTCTTAGACTGTAATGAGATTGCAGAACTTTGTGACACTGCTGAGAGAATATTTGCCAGCGAACCCAGTGTTTTACAGATTAAGGCTCCTGTTAAGATATTTGGTGATTTGCATGGCCAATTTGGGGACCTCATGCGCCTTTTTGACGAGTACGGTGCACCTTCAACTGCTGGGGACATTGCGTAAGTTTTATGCTTGATATATGCTTCTCCCTATTCTGCATAGTACACCCTAGTTTATATGGTGTGATGCTCATGCATACACATAACGTTTGACGAAGGAAGCTGGGTTACAAGCTGGCCTGCTTAAGCTAATTTTTATAATCAGTTACTGCAATTTATTTAGGTGATCTATTATTTATCCTTTCTATTTGCAGTGTATCACGTGAACTTTTTTTAATTCCTTCAGTGATTTGTGTGGTTATGTTTTATTGAAGTCTAAACGACTGTTCTAGTTCTATATGTCCACTTCATATCTTCTGAATGATGTAAGAAGCTGCTTATCGTTTGACGTTGCTTGGTGATGCAGAACCGACAAATATTAGAAATAGCTGTCTAATTCTGACATTTTAAGTAGTTTTCATTTTTGAACCTGCATCAACATTTTTCACTAACATAGTTATGTTCATTCATTTGATCAATTGAAAAACAAGTTTTGAGTAGTGTTTTCACGTTGAATTCAACCTTGCAAAACTATAGGGCGACTTCTTATTAATTTGGTTTTGTGTGCTTGTGGTTCCAAAAATTTAGCTCTAATCTTGTACAGAATATGTTGAGATTCCCATTTTAATTCTCACATGGTCTAGCTCTAATCCTGAGCAGATTTTCTCTGTATAGAATGTAGCTTGAATGGTGTTTGATTTGGATAATTTCTCATGATTCCCGTTTTGTGTCAGATATATTGATTATCTCTTCTTAGGAGATTATGTTGATCGGGGCCAGCACAGCCTAGAAACTATTAGTCTCCTACTTGCTCTTAAGGTAATTTTAGGCCTTGCCATGCTTCAGTAGAGATAATCTATTTGATCATTCCTTTTTTTTTTGTGGTGGATGGCTTAAAACCTGAAATTATGTTTTGTTTGATATGTCAACTTATGTAGGTTGAGCATCCAAATAATGTACATTTAATTCGAGGCAACCATGAAGCTGCAGATATCAATGCTCTTTTCGGGTTTAGGATTGAATGCATTGAGCGCATGGTAAGATTATCTCTGTTAAAAGATCTGTGTTTTCCCTTATCAACTTATTTCAGTTACCAACTGTCTTCACACTCTAAACAGGGTGAGAGGGATGGAATCTGGACATGGCACCGAATAAACCGGTTATTCAATTGGCTTCCCCTTGCAGCTCTGATTGAGAAGAAAATAATTTGTATGCATGGTGGTATTGGTCGGTCAATAAATCATCTGGAACAGATAGAAAGTCTTCAGCGCCCAATAACAATGGAAGCTGGCTCAATTGTTCTTATGGATTTATTATGGTTGGTGCATGCATGCTTATATTTTTTTTCCACATTTGGCTGAATGATATGTTCACCTCCTTATGTTTCATGTTTGTCAAGTGTAATGAAGTCCATGTATATATGATATCTCAATCACATTTTCACGTGATCCATTTTTAGGTCCGACCCAACAGAAAATGATAGTGTGGAGGGATTGAGACCAAATGCCAGAGGGCCTGGATTGGTTACTTTTGGGGTACGTCTTGTTATATTTTGCTTTACTTCCTCATTTTCGTGCAATTTCTCAGTTTTTTTATCCTTATACTTCAGTCTGGTGCTTCAGAATTTTGCACTGCTGTTTTGTCTCTTTATTATGCTTCTTAACCTCACTTCGTGTCCTGTCGTAAGTTCATGATCCATCTTTGACATTTGACAAGAGCTTAAGATTGCTGGTAATCACTAGGTTTCATCTTGATCTCTCTTGAATATTCACACCCTCTGGACCAGATATGACTTGCCATCTTTAGAGTTCAAGTCCATTGACAAATCTAATGATAGATATAAATCTCTGAAGCAGATGTAGTTATCCTCTTTTAATAATTAAGGTCATTGTGTCTGGGCAACTCTTCCTAATCCCTCGCAATGGTTGGTAACTGTAAATTGTAGAAGACTTTTGTTCCTTTACCCTTAAATAATGAATAGTCAATTGTGCTTTAATCGTCAACTAAATTCTGCCTGAGAAATGAAAAATCAAGTGAACATGGTATGGATAAAGAGGCCGGTAATGTGAAGACATCATCATGTGTACTTCAGTTTGATAAAAGTGTGGTTGTCATATCAGTGGTATGCATTTGATAGGTGTACTGCTTTTTTTATTATCCTAAATTTTGCAGCCAGTGATGTTTGTGGTATGGAGTTTGAAGAGTAAGCAATGTTGATGTCATCATTATGTTTTTGCTAATCTATAATGATTTTTCATGCCAGCCTGACCGTGTAATGGAGTTCTGTAACAACAATGATCTTCAGTTGATTGTAAGGGCACATGAATGTGTTATGGATGGCTTTGAGCGATTTGCACAGGGACATTTGATTACTCTTTTCTCAGCCACCAACTACTGTGGTACGTTCTGGAACCTACTGAATCACTTGGCTTCTAAGCTGCTGAGTTAGGAATGCTAAAGTTTAGAACTGTTCTATCTTCTACAGGTACTGCAAATAATGCTGGGGCAATCTTAGTTTTGGGTAGAGACCTTGTGGTGGTTCCAAAACTCATTCATCCCTTACCACCAGCAAGTTTATCACCAGAAACATCGCCGGAGCGCCATATTGAAGATACGTGGATGCAGGTACTGCCTGTTTTCCGGGTTAAATGCAAATAACTACCCACTTAGATTGCCCACAAGCAAATAAGTGCGCAAAAAGCACACCAATCAGATCCGTTATGAATTATTCATTCGCCAATCAGCCACAGTATAAATTCATTAAATTGTCCACAATGTTACATTGTAAATAGTACACTATTCAAATAACTACAAATACTTAATTCATCTGACAAGTACAATATAAATTGTCCCCTCACACTACGATACGAAATGGATGAAAAAGAGGCTTCCGTCTCAACATGTGTGATGGTGATGGAGGCGAAAATATCTTCATTGAAGCAGCACACATGCGTTTCCCTCTCATTCCATTTTTGCATTGGATTGTCGCTTCAAGGGAGATATTGCCGCTTCTACTGCCACCCACATGTGGAGACAAAAGACTTGTTTCTGTCCATTTTGTAGTATAGTACGATGTGGACAATTTATATTGTAGTTGGTTGTTGCGTGGACAAAGTATATTGTAGTTATTTGTAGCGTGGACAGTTTGCCATGTAGCTGATAGTTTTGTGGCCAATTTATACTATAATGTATCTGACTGTTGGGTGTTTTTTTTTTTTAAAATTGTGCACATGTTTGTGGGCAACCTTTGTGGGTAGTTGCTTGCATCTAACACCTCCTTTTAACAATCTCTTGGGTGTAGTCATTTTACTGTTTTGTGCGCCTGCTTGGGTAGTTAACGAATTTGTGTTGATTTCTTATGCACTCAGGAGCTTAATGCCAACAGACCACCAACACCAACTAGAGGCCGTCCTCAAGTACCAAATGATAGGGGCTCTCTTGCTTGGATATAGTAGATCCCCTCGATTGTTTCCACCATATTCTTTCATGGCCCGTGCCAGCACCTGAAGATTGTGGTGTTCTGTATAGAGCATGAGGCCCACATAGAGGACACAATCTCGTGGTGAATAGAACTTCGGAGCCTCCTTATGGCATGAGTTTTTCCACACAATATGGAGTCCCTGAAATGGTGATGAACAAGGTTGCAGGAAACAGGCAGTCTGGACTTTGTAAATGAGGCCGTGGGAAGGGAAAGTGGGAGTTGCAAGTTTTGAGTTATGGGCGCTGGGTATTCTTCTCATTAGGTTTTAATATATGGTGTATTTCCTTGTTAATGTTATTGCGAGATGATATATTTAAAATCCGGGGGGATCTCTCCATGTATCATAGATGTGTTGCTTTGTGTAATTTTCATTTCTGGTTTGTACGATATGAGTGTGTGAAGATGACAAACCTTAGCTGACACAATATGTTGAGTTTTGACTACAGAATATTTCCCTGTCTCAGAGGACATATTTGAGTTTGAGATGTGTTTTGGTCCGTGCTCCTTCCCACTGTCCTCGGAGCTTTATCTTGGCTGAGTTCGGTTCCAACCCGTTCATTCATGCAAGACAGGCTTCAAGACCTTGTTGTAGGTTTTGCCTTAAGGTTACTGGCCGACTTATTATTAGGGTTAATTGTCAAAAACTACTTGAAAGAATTGTCCAGACTAGAAAACTACCTTAAGTTTTGTTCATGCTTTTAGGCTACACTAAAGTTTTGTCAATCGACTTTCGCTAGAAAAATGTAACAGGTTAATTGTCAAAAACCACCCTAAAGTGTTGCCCTCACAACTATAAAATGCTTTATGAATTGCCCACACAACTTTAGAATGCAACATGTATTGCTCACAAATCTATTGAATCTGCAAAGAATTGTCCAGATCATTTATTCCGGCATTCATCACATTTTCTTTCTATTACGTTTTTCTAATGGAAGTCGGTGCACAAAACTTTAGTGTAGCCTAAAAGCGTGGACAAAACTTTAGTAGTTTTTTT
>JAYMTN010002241.1:0-11374 GCA_036897425.1 Erodium trifolium | reverse complement strand
AAGGACTAAAAGCTAATTTTTTTTGTTTTGCCGCCTAGCCCGCCCAGCCCGCCTCGCCCGCCTCGCCCGCCTAGCCCGCCCAACCTCATGAAAGTCGGCCCAACGACTTTCCACGCCTGACCCACCCAAGTCCCGGCGCCATCTACATATATGGCGCCCACCTAGGCGGCGTCTAGGCCGCCTTTTACATCCATGGATAGAGGTGTTAAAAGCATGATTCCTAAATTTTAGGTATCACAAACATTTTGTGAACATTATTAAAGGGTTTTTCAAAACTTTAAAAATAATTGCCTTCATTTCGATTTGTTTGATATGCTAAACAACCTCATTTTCAGTCAAAATATCATCCAAAATTTGCCTCCATGCTATAAAATCTGTTTGTTCAGACCCAACTAGGGATCCTATGATTTCCTTCAGCCTCAATGCCAATAATTTTGAGAGAATTTTGTAAGGGACTCCCATTTGGCTTATAGGTCTATAGTCTTCAAAAGTCAATGGGAACTTTTTTGTGGCCTGATCAGCTCTGAATCGATCTCACTATATATGTCGATTTAGAGCCGATCAGGCCACAAAAAACTCATATGATGTAAGCCCTCTTCTGGTCAAGCGAGCCCTCGTAACACAAATCGAATTGACTGAGAAATATGTTGATCTCCCATTGCTCCATCTTCTCGTAATCCTTCTTCTTGTACCGAGGGAAACGAAGATTCAGATTGCCAAGTGTTGGGATACCCTGGAGATAAAGAGCATGTGAAGAGTTCTTCTTCACGTGCCCTTCATCTCTAGGGTACCAGAACACTTGGCAAGCTGAGCCAGCCATCAATCTCATCATCAGAGCCATGTTTTGAAGATGAGAGGAGAATTTTATTTATGATACAATTTCATTAAAAAATAAATATATTTGTTCGATTGATAAGTAATTTTCGCCTAATTGTGTAGACTTAGTGTATGAAAATGTATGTGTTGGAAGAAAATGAGATTTACTTTCAATTACTACTACCAGTAATGAGCTTTGTTTTTTTCTCCCTCCTCCACCATTATTCCACTACCACATTCTTTATTTGTAAAATCCTACCGATATATATTTTTGGTTGCTTCATCAACTTCTCAGGCCAGTTTTGTGAAATGCCATTTTGACATCAACCCAACAAAATCACTATCAATCATAGGGGAGCATTGTCCTCAATAATTTACCAATTATTGATGCATGACCCTTCTCTACTTTACACATTATTTTGTTCGTTTAGGGACTCGAATTTCAGTCCCATTTTTGTCAATCTGTATATTTGTGAGTGGCCGGACATCCACCCATGCACACCCTCACAGGGCCATATTTTCACCACTACGAAAATCAAAATACCTTACGAGAAAATAACTTTACTCGCACTAAAGCTAGAATTCGAAATAAGACTAAGAGAATAAGGAGACACAAAAGAACTTGTATAAGAGAGAGACAATGTATTATAAAGTAAGCGAGTACAATTACAAAGCTCATTCGTTGAATCTATTAAATCTACTTACTACAAAAGAGTATATACAAAGAATAACAGTCAAACGATACATCTTTAAAGACAACATATCTTTGATTTATTCTAGAAGATGTTTATAAAATGAATTTAGACGCTTCTACGTGTCACATTTGAACACGTGCTCCCCAAAAAACTTACATTTTTGTGGAAAATGTAATCTCAAATCTACGTATCTTAAGAGTGTTTCATCCTAAATTAGGTACCGCCTACAAAAAAACAAAAAAACAAAAGAATGGGACTGCCAAGTGATAGCTACGTTTTTTTTATCCTTGTACATCTTACTTCAAAGAATGTCCAAATATAATAACTAGAAACTTCAAAGAATCCACATCGCTCACAATTCACATCTTTTTACTAATAGAGTGACAGCTAGAAACTTCAGATGACCTGCTTTACAAATTACAACTTCCCCCAATAACAGCTTCATGACTAGTATTTATACAAGACACTTCTGATCTTCATTTCATCAATCTCATAGCTACACTACAAAGACAAGTCCTCCTAGTATCCAACACACAAAAACCTTCCATTTCTTTGAACCTTTGCTATTCAATCATCAATTGGTCCTCACACAAAAAATGGAGAGATATGAGCCTCAGAATCTGCAACTTCTTAATGACAACTTGAACAATTTCTCTGCTCACTTCTTGAAGAGGGCTCTGCAGTTTCTTATCTCAATTTCTCTGCTTTTTCTGCTTCTTTGTTACTCTTTCTTTCCCGATTCCTTCAATGCCAGTTACTCCACAATGCTCTTCTCATTCTTCACGCACCCCATTGACAGGAAGTATATGTTTGTCGTTTGTAATGGCATCCTCGTTTTCCTTGCCAAAGGCTCCTCTTCTAGGAGCTCTTCTTCGCCTTTGTTTGACTTCGAGGCCAAATCTTCTCCTGCAACAGATCAGATGGAAACATCAGTTGGTGATCAACTAGTTGTTATTGGGTCAGTGGACGATGGCGTTGTTGCCATAGTAGCCGAAGATCAAGAACATAAAGAAGAAGCAGATCACACAGAAGACAAGGAAGGAGGAAATGCGTCCTCCTATGCAAAGAGTGAGGATGAGAATGAAAGTGAAGGAGGAAGAGATGTGTCTTTATACGCAAAGACCCAAGAAGAGAATGAAAGTGAAGATCTTTTTTCTGGACGGGAGGATGCTGTGAAGGGTGAAAATTGGGCTGTGATGAACGAAGAAATCGAAGACATGGAGGCGCCAGATGCATCATCAAATGAAGAGCTGTTGAGTACAGATGAGTTGAATAGGAAGATTGAAGAATTCATAAGAAAAATGAAGGAAGAAATCAGGATTGAAGCTCAGCAGCAATTAATTGTAGTATAATAGCAACATAAATCTCTATGGAAATAAATAACGGGAAAGCAAATATTAATTAATGTAGTTCCAAAGTTTCCCGTTACTTCTTATTAATGAAATGCTGCTCGGATTTCTATTAAGTGTTGATGTGTTCTACATCGAAAGAATGTGGGTTTAGCGACCACATCATATAATAGTCAGGCCCTCCACTTAATAGGTTAAGCTTAAACTTAAGTTTAGAGTTGAGACCTTGCAAACGCTAAACTATTCTTCTTGCTTCATCATTTTGGCAAATCTGGAGTAAATTCATTAACACTTCCAAACAGAAAGCTTTGCTCTTCACGTCCAACATTCCCAACCTTTGAGCAACTGGGAAAAGTAGAATGATAAATTAATCATTGGAGAATCCTAGAAAGTACTTGTAGTAGAGCTTCCCTATCAAAATTGAACAAGTAACTTGCTAATTCGGATTAATGTTACATGAATTTATAATTAATATATTGTTATGAACTATTTTGCATTGACAATCAGCTCGTATTTTGCCTAGTTATAGTATTGTATCATAGATCCCCTAATTTATTTTAATTTAGATAGAATTGCTAAAAAGTGGCCTCATCAATTGATCACGGACGAAAAACAGCAATTTTAAAAAATGAGCGGAAAAGTGCCCTCAAGAATTGATCAGAAAACGGAAACCAATCTTTTGAAGAAAAAATACGCGCCCTCCTGAATTGGACACTGTTGAAATTCAATTTCCGTCAGCCACGTGAGAAATATGGTCACAACTCATGAGGCCTTTATGGGAAATGTGGCCGATGGAAATCAAATTTCCGTTAGTTTTAATAACGGCCAAAAGAGTCCGATTTAGGAGGGCATTTTTTCCT
The DNA here is from genome assembly GCA_036897425.1 of Erodium trifolium. NCBI lineage: Eukaryota > Viridiplantae > Streptophyta > Magnoliopsida > Geraniales > Geraniaceae > Erodium > Erodium trifolium. The sequence continues at coordinate 7,654 of JAYMTN010002241.1, read as the reverse complement.
TAAGAAGAATGCTTTCCGTCAGTGCCTAGAAATGAGGGTACTTTTTAGCAATTCCCCCTTTAATTTAAATACAATTACATCACACAAATGCTAGTGTAAAGAAACTATACAAGTGAATCAAATTAAATACTGCCTTTAAGAATCGGATAATATATGCCAAATTCAGAGAATATCATGGAGCACTATATTGAGGCAGAGAACCTTATTCTAGTTCATAGAGCTGAAGTATATGCTATTGAGGAAATTTCACTTTGTAGAGGTAATTTTACTTCAGATAGAATAGAGAGAGATGAGGAAAATATGAAGCTAGTAGTCCAATGAGTTCACTACAGAAGCATGTAACCAACTTGCCTAGATTCTTATTCAACTAATAAACGATGCCAAATCTTCCAGATACCAATCAACCCAAAAGGTGGAGAAAGTTATCATATCAATAACTAATTTGATGGTAGCTGAACAATAGCCGGGTATGAAAAGATAATACTAGGTCAGGCAAGTTGATCTCATACTCCACAGAAAGATGAGGGTCCACGATATATATGTAATCTTACAACAGTTTGACTATATACAATAATTAACAATAATTTCCATGAATATCTAGACCAAAACTAAGAATTATAAGGAAAGGAACAACTGAAAAAGACAAATGAACTACCATTGGCAGACATGCTAAGGTTTTGACAATTGCCTCTTTATCATCCACTATGTTGAACAGTGTGGAAACCGACCTTTCTATGAGACTCTTGGATACATGTGGCCATATGTATGGAGCTTTCCTTTTCATTTTCAACATAATAATAAAGTTTTCCACAAATATTGTGGACAGGGTTCATCGTCTTACCCAAAATAAATCCAAATTGAAAGCATCATGTCACTCGTACCTGCAACAGCAAGTCACTTGAGGGAGGAGAGATCTGGAAGAACCCCAGATAGGAAGGCCAGGTGGATGATGGCAAAGAGCAGCTCCATCTGTCTGCAAGTAGAGACAAGGAGGAGAGTAATGCATTATTGTCAATAATTCTCCTTTGGTGGAACACATAAACTGTTAAACACTCAAGATAATGACATTTTTCTCAACATTTTTTGTTGAATCATATGTGACCATTGGTACAGAAATTAGTACCCATTCAGCACAGGGTCCATGAACCATGAGGACATGGGACAAGATACTTCTACTAGTGGTTCTTATAAAAGACAGGTGTGTTTTCATTTCCACTAGTCGACCGGAAAATGAATCCCAACAAGATCATACAATTTCAGGGCTAGCATAATTCCATATTTGTAAGAAAAATACAGAGATAAACAGATATTAGAAAAATGTACAAGTATAACTGCTCTGTATTTCTGGAGGAACAGTATGAGTACGAGTACACTCAATAATTAGAAAAACTTGTCAGGTATACTTTCTCATAGTAACTATGTACAGTACATAGCCCTTTCCTCTAAGTTATATCCTTCACAGATGAGTTGAATATCACAGCCTATCATGATACCATATTTCACAGGCATGCTAATTTGCAAAATAATAAATAGCAGAATCACATCGGTAGGCAACCTGGGTTATCAGAATATAAAACAGAAAATTCAAACTGTCAAAACTTACAGCAAATAGCACTGGAATTCAATTGAAAATTGCAATTTCTAAAGTCGAAATCTTCATATTAGTAACACTTCTCTACATCAATTGAAATTTAAATAAAAGAAACAAAATAAACATTGAATGGATAGAAAGTAATACTTCTCTACAATATTCAGGAGAAAAAAAAAAACTAGTAACATTTTACAAAGTGCACCACCTTCATAAGTCTCAGTAGGCCCATTCAGCCATCTGCAACTTATGCAGCCTCTTGTAATTAGTTGTTGAGGATAACAACCATGACTATCAGGAACTGACAGAAATAAACATATTCCAACCTCTGCTTGTTGTGAACCCTTCTAATATAATCTCTTCCATTTCATACTGAGAAAGCATGATTGCTTTGGACCTTTGATCTTCTAACCATACTTTTTACAAAAGCCTGGCAGTTGCAGTTCCATTATCAACCAGTTGGTGAAATTGTTGAATGCATAGCAACTCCATCTATCTCAGGCATATTTCTAACTTCACCAAGAAGCCTTGTGAGTTCCTTTGTTACTTCTGAACGAACATAATCTGAGCGCTCCTTTGTAAGGGATGACTCTGTAAACAGAGTTTCAGTAAGGGAGTGAAACTCTTGAAACCAATCATCACTACTTTGAGCAGCATGAGTATCATCATACATCAGTAGAGAGCCTTCTCGTCGCCATCTAGTTAGGAAATACTTTTCAGGGAGGTGAAAGTAGTTTTTCATTATGAATACACGGAGAGCATGTCTGCACAGTATTCCCGAGGACTCAAATTCTTTACAGGAACAGTGAATCTCTTCACCTTCTGGTATCCATATGACAAGACATTCTCCATCTAGCTTGAAGTGGCGTACAAGATGTGATCCGTTAGACATTTCAGATGTAGCATATTGCATGGCCAACACCAACTCATGTTGTAAAGCATTGAAGGCAAAGGATGTAAGAACACTGCGCCCATGCTCTTCAATGGGTATGCATGTTTTAATATGCATATATGGTATCTCTTGACGTGCCTGGTTCTGATAATTGGCAGAAATGCCAACCTGCAGTAATTCCAATGCAAAAAATAATGAATTTTTTTATAAACATTAGTACATAGAGAAGAGAAAATTTTGTAACTAGGATACCTGCTCAAAAAAGCTCCGCAAGCATGATTGTCGACTGAATACTCCTCTTAAGAATGCATTTACAGACTTCCAATACAAAGTTGTGGACATTCGAGCAAGAAAGTAACCTCTTGTATAAGATAACGCCCAAGAAGAGCGGAATGAAAATAGTAGCTCAATGTGTTTATCTGTATTAAGTACAAAAACTGAAACCATTTGATTCCATCGAAGTTCAAACTCTTCTGCATTCTCCATGTGATACAGTGCATCAAACTCAGATTTAAATTCTGCATACCGAGGACCAAGAGGAAGAGCAAACCAACTAGATAACTTTGAAAACACATTCCATACTGAAATAACATGTTTAGTGCTCGGTAATTCGCATCTTATAGCATCTCTAAGCCCAGAGTCAAGATCAGTTAGAATGGTTTGTGGTTGCCTGCCCTTCATAAAGCGGGTAAAAGTCTGTTGAATGGGAAACTAATTATTGAAAGGGAGAAATATATGATAAAATAACCAGAAAGAATTAAGAGACTTTAGTAGTAACCTGTAAAGCCCATGCAAAGGAACGTGGTGTTTCATCTTGCAACAATACGCAACCAAAGAATAAGGTTTTTCCATGGTTGTCAATGCCAACCCATGCTCCAAAAAGCAGGTCATATGTGATTGATCTGTAAGTAGTGTCAAAATAAACCACATCACCAAACATGGCATATGCATTAATGGCATCCCGATAAGACCAAGCAATGTTCTCAACCTTTCCGTTCTCATCGACAGTAAAACTGTATACAAAGTCTTCATCAGCCTCTTTCATGGTCTTGCAAGCCTCGAGAAGTTCCATTGTATCATTTTCTCTCTTTTCTGTGAGTAAGGCGTCATTTTCTTGAACAACTTTCTTACGGTTTTGTACAAAATTCCTGACGTCCCTCTCCAGAAACGGTAACTGCCCGCCCTGAACCCCCTTCTCTAACTCCAGAACCTTCACTATACGATGTATTGGAAACCCAGCTTTGGAGAGCAAGAGAATTCTCTCTTGATCCGCCTCTTGTATTTTGCGGTATGCAGGTAGAAGACGCACTTGGTCATCTTCCAGAAGTTCATGGTTATGAACATTGCTGAATTGCACAACAAACCACTGGGAACCCCCTTCAACAATCTCCTTTGACAAATACATTTTTGCGTCACATCCACATCGTACAGATTTCCTATCCCTATGGTGCTCGCCTGTAGGCTTCTTCCGCACAGGTGCAAACCCAGAGCGATAACATACAAAGTCTCTCTTATAAACACCCAATTGGGGGCTCAATCTTGATCGCTCTTTCCTAATTGAAAACCCGCTCTTCCTGGCAAAATTGCCATAGTACTCAAATGCATCATCATCACTCTTAAACACCATCCCGACATAAGGGGAAACCATTGACTCCGACGCCAAGTTTTCATTCTTTACCAGCTGGGATGCTATAGAAGTTTCTTCCACCTCCCCTTCATAAGTAATATAACACTTCCAATCCCCACAGGGACATTGCTGCCGCCTGATCCATATGTTCTTTGAAGGCAATGCAGTCATTATGTGAATTTGACTTTTGAGTTCAAGAAGCAATCTACAGTTACTCAAACCTTTGAGCAACCCCAATCTCCCAAATGCAACATAAACCAACCCTTCACCACAACATAAATAGAAAAAAATTACTCAAATATTTTCCTTCTAAGATTTAAATTATCCATACTGTTCCACAATTGTCAGATATCAAGAGCAAACGAAAGAAATTACATAAAGTATTCAAAGGGTTATACACTTATACTTGTTCAAATGATATGCACACTAAATTAACAATAAAAAAATACCCACTTTTACTAAGATTTTTCTCATGCACATCGTACCAAATTGAACGGATTTCTACTTCCGAGTAGAGCAAAACAGATAGAAACACAACTAAACCCAGCACTAAAGAAAGAAATAAACAGAGAAAAAAAATTGAAAGCTCAAAGATGCTTTTAAGTAGGGAAGAGGAAAGTAGGGCACACCAGTAAGGGATGAAAGAGATCGGGAAGTGCTTAAACCATGAATCCTTCTCCTTCCTCCTCCTCACCTCCCGCAGCTCGCGAACTGTGTTTTTCTTCCAGCATCTGCTCCGTACTCGGTCTTCACTTCAATACATATATTGGGCCTACAGAGTTGGGTTGGGCTTCTTCGGCCCAATACTGACCTCAGAATGAAACATCCTCCGATTTAAGCACAAAGACGAAGCAACCAAAAGCTCCAGCAACCTATCTCATCAGAATATTTGTCCTCATTTCATTCTTTAGGTTCAAAGGTCCATACTTTTTTTTTTATCTCTGTGGATTATCGATGACTTGATGTCGATCCTCTCTGGGTAGTGGGTTACATCTTTAAAGCTCATTCCTTTATTCCAGATTGAAAGACGACTAATTTTTATTTGGTTGGAATTTAAGATCCATATGGATAGATTAGGTGGTAATTGGGTCATAAAATCAATCAACTTGGAGCTGTTTCCCAAATGAATGTGATATAGAGTGAAATTGGGCATATTACTAGTTGTGATTTCTTTCAAGTGTATGCATAAATTGCTGCATAGTTGTAGTTGTGTTGTGTTGGTAGGGCATTGTGTATGACTGTATGAGTAGCAATCCAGTCACTCAAGATTCAAATCAACTGAACATCCCATATATGTCAATGTTGACTATTCAGCTTAAACTGTACCTTTCATTTTACAGTTTCAATGCCATGATCATATTTGTTTTACGTTTATCATGTCTCTGAGTCAAACTACTGTCCTGCATTTATGTATATCCTTTTGGTTCTAACTCAAATTTATCCACATCTTGGTATTATGGCAACTGTTTCGTCGCGAAAATCTCAATTATATATATTGATGCACTGCGCTTTGTTTACTTCCACCATTACCACTTTGGTCTTCGGGCTCTTTCTCAAATGGAGCAGGTCCTGTCTTTGATGTTTTCTTGGATACTGACAAGCACCGTTTATGTAGCTCAGTCTTTTGTCGATCACAGTTCTGTACCTGCCAGAGACTTAATTTTGCTTGGGGTCTTGACTTTGATGCAATATCAGTCATCTTGATTGACTCAACACATTGTGGTGAGCTCAACAAACTCATATCCTTTTTTAGTTACATAGCAGCTTGAATTATATGCTTCATGGACATTATCCAATACAAGTTGTCAAGAGATTGTTGTAACTGTTACCTTTTCAGCATAGCAAGGAGTGCTATAATGTGTGATAGTTACGATTCATAGTCACGTGATTGTTACACAACATTATTGGTTATAGTTACAGCAGTTGTTGTTCGTCACATGATTCAACCATGAGGATTTAGGACAATTACACCGCCCCCCTCCAAACCCAAAGATGTGTTACAGTTGTTGGATAAATTATTATCCACTTGTTTGAAAGAACATAAATATGTACAGAGAAAGCAGCTCGGACGACAATGATTGTCCTTGAAATTCACATTTTATTTCCACATGTTACATTCATAGTTTGCAAACCATGTTCTGCAGATACTACATACATTTTCTATGAACACAAAGTCATTAAGTTTCTCTGACTGATTGAGATGCATTTGGGATTGGGACTTAAGAGTTTTCTCCTTCACTCATAATGTTCAGGGTGTCCTGCAACATAATCTAGAACTCCCTCACCAGCCTTTTCACCATAGCTTTCTATTGACAGGGGAGAGACACCTCCGAACACCAGTACCAACATCAGGAACACGGTTGTGGAGGCGAAGAGAGGCCAGAAATAGAGCACAACTGTGAGCAACCGAGGTGCGACATAAAGCATCAATGTGAGTAATATAGAGAAAATGACTGCTACACCAAAGTGGTATCTGTATTGAAGGAGCTGTGGTGGGACATCCATGGCTTCTTGGAACAACACAACTCCTGAGAGAGAGAGAGGAGGAGGAAGGCAATGGAATAGGAGGAGGGGCTGTTTCAATTTCTCTCTATATATATAGGATCTCTGTTGGAACTGTTGCTTTCAACGAACTTCCAAAGTTTCACTTGTCCTTCACATGTTACTCATTTCCTTTTGTTTCCCAAACTAACCCTCTCATGAATCATGCACAGACTCAGACTGGGTTTGTATTTGCAGTTTCAGAACTAAAGTTATATCGGAGCAGAAATGGCAGAATGGTTCAAGGGAAGGGTAGATTAGTAATAAAGAGGAAAGGAATGTAATGTTTTGGCATATATGCTTTGTCCAGTTGTGTAATTGGCCGGTTGCTTTGTCTCCTATCATGTGATCACTTTTGAATTTTCAATTGAATCAACCAAATGAAAGAATGGTTCATAGGAAAGGCATCTTTTATCTCATCTTGGAGGCCATGATTACGAGAAGATTAGGCAATAATAGAAGAAAAGAAAGCTATGAGACTTGTCATCATCTCAATTGGTTTTGGCTCAAAGTGAAACTATTCTTCTTTCAAGTGATGGAAAGGATATCTTTATGGGACGGTTTTGGAAAACTGCAAGACACTTTAGGGATTTCATGATCACTCATTGACTTCAGTTTGGTTCTTCCTTAGCCTCACCCTAAAGGAACTTAAAACAAGTGTTTTTGAGCGAAAGTTGCAATATTATTAATCAAGAGCCAATTATATTACTGTGCGTCGAGGAACAGGATCCCCGACCACGATGAAAATGACAGATTGGATGAACAGTGGTTCTCTGTCCCGTGTAGTACCATAACCATCACAAGCGGTATTTTGATGCCTCACGGGAAAAGAAAGAATACGAAGGGGGGAAGGGGGTACCGGAGATCCTAAGGGACCTCAACAGCGGTGTTGGTGGGACACAAAGCATCGTCTTGGTCGGGCCAGTCCCTGATGCTCCCTTCCCTGGAGAAATCATTGATTCTCTGATCGATAGGCATTGATCCTGCAAAGACAAACTCAAACAAA
>JAYMTN010002240.1:0-11374 GCA_036897425.1 Erodium trifolium | reverse complement strand
CATTCTCCTTTTGTTCCAGCCTATAAACTTTAGTCCTTTGGCATATTTTACAACAATAATATATTTATAATATCGACGTTTAATTAAAGATTCGACTATATACAATGCTGTTCCAATATTGCAAAATTACACTATTTGCTTTCTTGGGATTCCATATTTACCCTTAACCATAAACCAACCGACTTCTGGTTAGAGGGCACTTTCGGAAAAAAGACACAAAAAGGTACCAATCAAGTGCACAACCACCCATCTTCACACTATAAGGACAAACAAGCATCACCATGCTACTATTGACTTCTCTAAGTCAAGCTGTCAAGGTCAGCCTTGACATTGGTAGTTACTGACGTGGCAGGAGATATCTGGTTGATTCTTTATATTAACCGTGGTTGGCTCCTCACCCGACAATAGCTCAGAACAAGACATCGCACCTCAAGTAATGGCACGAAGAGTAATTTTCACAAATTCCAGGGGTGAAAAAATAGAGTGGCACGCACAGTTTTAATTTCTGAAACTACATCCCGCGTCGTAGACAAGCCAGCCAAATAAAAGTGAGCGGGCACTCTGAGGCAGAAACACTTGCCATTGCTCGTTTCTCTCTCTACAATTTCTGCTGATTTTGCGCAGAACTTTGAGGATCGAAGAGCACGATGAATCGTCAGAACGATCCAAATCCTTTTGAGGAAGAAGAGGTCAATCCATTTTCGGTAATTCACGTCCCTCCTATTTTTGTGCTCTCGTTTCCAGATCTAAATCAGCCACTGTTTCGCGTGCAATTTATCCTCATTTTGATTGTGTATTTGTAGTGCCGGTTGTTGATTATTTATCGGCTGTGAATGCGATTACTAGTTTGAATTTTCGAATTTTGAGGACTGTTAGGGGTATTTGGATGGTTAGATGTTCGATCTGGATCTAGAAAATCGTAGTATGATTTTGGTTCGTTCATAATGGTTTACTAGAATTTCGAGGAAAAAATAAGTCATATTAGTTCTGATTATTCAAACATGCAAAGATTTATTTGTATTTTTCGGTTCCAGTTTTTGATAAATGTTTTCCAATCAGTCAAACAGTGTTGGAGTGAACCTCGTTTTGGGATAACTGGAGTAATTGGAAACCTAATTTCTTGATTCTGGACCATTGTCTTAAACAATTTTGATGCACATTGTTGATTTTCCGTCATTTGGATTTTGGAACATAAAAAGATGAACTGCCGAAAATGGGTTGAAAATATCTAGAACGGATTTACGGATAGTTAGATTTGTGCTAAAAGGCTAATCTGAAATGAAAGCTCTGCTGTAATTTCACATATTCGGCTTAACACTGTAAAAAAAAGTAAAAAACACCGCAAGCAGTGGATTATATGGTAATTTATATACTCCAATTCAAACCTAAAAATCGGGAAGACTAATCAGTTGAAATTTTACAAACAGCTGAGATAATTACAACAAGTTGTATTTGGTTTTTGTATTCTTTAATTCTGCTTTTAATACCATTTTTTCTCTCTCCGACGTTAAAGTGAACGATTGAGTATATCTAGGATTCTAGATTATTTGCTGCCTTGCTAAGGCTACCCAACTGATACTCTATTGACTTACATTGGGGAACTCAAATTGGTTGCTTAAGAAAAGTAGTACCTCCTTATACAATATACACATTGTCCTTTATGTATATATAGAATGAACCTTACTTATGCTTGGCATAATTTTTTTGACCCCCTTGCATTACAAAAGCCAACTTTTATTAAGTCCTCTACCGAAGGATGTTTTTTTTTGTACCCCTACATTGTTGCTATGATATTTCATGAAACTCAATGCATATGTAGTTTGGCGCATCTATTTGAGAGTCAAAAAAATAGTGTAGGTGATAGTTACCTGCTTCTAGTAAACTAGCTGATAGTTGGACCAGATTCTGAATTTTGGCGAACAGCACTGAGTTATTTATTAATGTACATGACCCAGTTAAGTGGCATTTTCTATAAAAGTGCAAAAGATAGTGTAGGTCGCCTGATTTAATCTTGGTTGGAACATGCTCATATTCCTACTTTAATGCATATGTGGAATTGTTATTTTTCTTTAATTACATTATCTCTTATCTTGTTATTTATTTATAATGATTTCAGAAAGGTGCCGCTGCAACTGGAACAAAGTCACGTATTGCTGAAGCTCTAGGCTTTGGGCAGAAACATGATGCAACTGTGAATATACCATTAGGATCCATGAGTGTAATGAGTTTTTTCCCTTGATTTTCTATTTCGTACATGCTATTGGAGGTTGCAGTTAATTACTCTCTGTCATGGTCTTATCTAGGATCCTAAGCAGAAAGAAAGAGAGCTTGCATCTTGGGAAGCGGAGCTTAAAAGGAAGGAAATGGTTGGTTTCACTATCTATTGTTCATTAATCATTACTTAGCAGTTAGCATGCACTGTGCTGAATTACTCATTTTATTTTCACTGTTCAATTTTGTGGCCACACTTACTGTTTATATGTATTTTCATTAATATTTACTTTAATGTGACCATGGTATCCATTCTTGAACATTTTTTGCAGGAACTAAAAAGGAGAGAGGAGGCTGTTGCTAAAGGTAGGTAAAAGACCATTAGTTTTGGGATCACTAATTAAGTGTTTTTGTTTCTTGTTCTTTGTTTATCTCTCTAAATATTTGTCCAGACTGATAAAGTTGTTATTTTTTTCTCATATCAGCCGGTGTTCCCACTGATGATAAAAACTGGCCACCATTTTTTCCGATTATTCATCATGATATAGCCAATGAAATACCTGTTCATGCTCAGAAGCTGCAATATTTGGCATTCGCTAGTTGGTTAGGTATGGATGGATTATCTGTTATTGCCCTTTTCTGTTTCCTGTGATACCACACTTTAGAGTTTTATAAATGCATACAATGCAATCTGCATTATCTATTTTATTACTATGATACCAAAGCAATGAATTGTTGTTACTTCAATCTTCTGTATTTTGTCCAGATTGGGTACAACCTTTTGGGACTAGTTGGGATAGGTAGGGAGTTCCATATAAAACCATGCTTAAGGCGAGACTAGTCATTCACAAAATGTGTGTTGCCACATCCACACAACGTTGGAACTTATGCCATGCTTGAAATGTCTTGCTTCTGAGCAGTTTTAAATTTTGCATTCATGATAAATGTCTGTGAACTTCCTCTTTTTTCATCAGCCAATGTATACCAAGCAAAGGTTTGAGCTTACTGTAGAAATAAGGTAGCACTTAACCACTCAGCTCTTTAAATAGACATAAGAAACTTAGGACCTCCCTTATGTTGGAGAGAGCTCTTAACTACTGTGCCAACTTAAGCCTCTGTGAAGGGCTAGGAAGGGCTGTTCTTTTTCAATGTCTTATTACTATTTTTGTTGTAATTAGCAGTAAGCATTTTCTGATGGTTCTTTTATTCCTTTTTATCGTCTCATCAACTGCTTCACACAAGTTCCCATATCCTTTTCCAATCCGTTTTGCTTGTCAAAATTTTAATATTGCTATTTTTTATAACCAATCACGTGAGTTGCTTTTTCCATAGTGATTAGCTGCTTAAATATGACATTCTACTTTTGTCTGTGCAGGCATAGTTCTTTGTCTTGTTTTCAATGTTATTGCCATTACCGTCTGTTGGATCAGAGGAGGAGGTGATATTTTTATGATTTTGTTGCATTAAAGATGGTTTCTGATTCACAGTTTTTATCTTCTTCTTTATTTAAGTATCTGACAAGGATTTCATTCACCAGGTGTTAAGATTTTTTTCCTGGCTACAATCTATGCTCTTCTTGGTGTCCCGCTATCCTATGTCCTGTGGTATAGGCCTCTCTATCGTGCAATGAGGTATGCATAAAGTATTGTTGAAGTCCTTTATATGACATAGTAATGTTTTGTAACCTTTTTCTCACACACATTTGTGCACCCACTTGTGCTGACTTATTGATACCCGCCCTTTTAGTTGGAGGAAGATGTCCTGGGTCGGTCTTTATATTTGCTTTAACAATACTTGGTGTTACATAAATTGAACCACAAAATTAGGTATACTGATGGTTGATATATGCTTACAATTTGCAGGACCGACAGCGCATTGAGTTTCAGTCGGTTTTTTGTGTTCTACTTGGTGAGTATTATTAACAAAGGCTGGTTAATGCGTACTTCTGATTAGTGGCTGGTTCCAATAATTTTTTCATGATTCGGTTAATTGAATTTGCTATAATGCAGCTTCACGTTGGGTTTTGCATTTTTGCAACTGTTGCTCCTCCAGTTGTCTTTCATGGAAAGTCACTCACGTAAGTTCTTATTCTTTGTTTGCTATGCTTATTACATATGAAAATCTTGTATTCTGGATCTGACCTCTTGCTCCTATTTTTAGTGGCATCCTTGCAGCAATTGATGTGTTTTCTGACCATGTCTTAGTTGGGGTAAGTTGTTTTGTATGCATTTGCACCATTCACTTATTGTGTCCTAGACAAGTTTTCCTGTAATTTTTGTTCTGTTTTTCTTTTTATTGAAATGTCGTTCTGGTTGTTTAGGATTGACTTGTTTGCTTTTCTTCCAGATCTTCTACCTTGTTGGGTTTGGCTTGTTTTGCATAGAGTTACTCATAAGCTTGTGGGTGCTACAGGTTAGAGACCGAACATTTACATTGATTTTTTTTTCTGTATGTCTTTGGGATTATTGCAGAAAAAGTACCCTGAGATATTCACTTTTTACAAACTGTAGCCCTCTTCTTTGCTAATTGCAGAAAAATGCAATGAACTTGCTTTTTTGTTGCACCGTAAATTTGTTTTGAAAATGACAATTTTACCTTTGAAATATGAATTTAAAAATAAGCAAAAAAAATATAGAAATTTCACCTACCTTAATTTTCTTCCTCTTTGAATGAAGAAAGATTAAAGAAGATGAAAATTCTGTTTTTTACTAGTATTTTAAAGGGTAAAATCGTCATTTTGGATGCCGGAGTGTTTATAATCGTCATGTGCCTATATTGGACTACTTATAATATACGGGCATTGACAAGCTCCATTAGATTATCTAACACTTGCATTTTATTTGTATGTGCAGAAAGTCTATTTCTTTTTCAGGGGTAACAAATGAGGCACGAAGCTTGGTTGGTGAAATTTGAGATCTATTAATTAAATCGGCTTCCTGTGGTTTAGTATATACTTCTTCCATAGTCTCCATGTCGGGTCTTTCCTCTCTTGTAACTTCAGACAGAGTACACACATTGTTTAGTATATTGTAGTAATCACTCATGCTTCATATACTTTTGTTTGAGAATCAAATGTTGTCTATATTGTCACATGGTTGACCTTCAAGTTGATGAACTCATGCATGAGCAGCATCTGATTCTGATCCAGTCGCAAGTTTTTATTTCCAGTTCTCACTTCATGCAAAATGAAGCTTGAAGTTTAATCGGGTACAAGTGTTTCGTTTTAAATTAAATTTACGTTAAGAAGTACGAAAAACTTTTTAATCATGTCTTACGTGGTGGGTTATCTTTTTTGAACGTCCCAATAAGTGGTTGAGCTGAGACCTTAGAGAGGCTGTAATGTGAGGATGTACATTTCAATCTTGAGTGATGAATAGTATAGGCTGGGAATTGGGGCTGCTCCATATACCTCCCTCCATTCCACACCCCATGACCCTCATCCTCAACCATCCACTCACCTCCCGCCACGTGTCATCCGGATTATCCAAACTCCAACCGATAACCACCAAGCTTCTCCCATGCCTTGTATATCACAAACCTCCTCACACCTCATCTCATCAACAATTCCACCTCACTCACAATATCTAAATTTTCACTTGTAATTGTAATGAAATTTACATTGATGAAAAGACGAGTATACCCTCAGCAAATGGGTTTAAACCCATAAACATGGCCTCCAAATTTGCTCAAGCTCAGGGGTAGTCACTGAAACCCACAAAACCAAGACCACATTTGCCATCTGGTTCCATCTTTTTTCACCACCTCTTCTTCTTTATTTTGTGTCCCTAAATTATTCCTCTTGAAAATGAAATCCAAAAAGAAAACATATTTCATGTCCACAAACAAACCAACTCACCAGAGCATTGCCATTTGAGAAACCACCCTCCTCTCTCTCTCTCTCAAGCACCAGAGCTAACCCACAAGCTCTGTCCAAAAACCAAAAATGGCAATCTGTGCAACTCACACAATCAAGTCCCTGAACCCAACATGCTCATCAATATCAAAGACCCACCTGGGTCTTCCCCAGAGGAGCAGCACAGTGATGATGACGAGGAGGAGCAGGAGGAGCACGGTGGTGATAACGTGTGCATCGGGTGACTCACAGACAGTGGTGATTGGTCTGGCAGCAGACTCAGGGTGCGGGAAGAGCACCTTCATGAGGAGGCTGACGAGCGTGTTCGGAGGGGCGGCGGAGCCTCCCAAGGGTGGCAACCCGGACTCCAACACCCTCATCAGCGACACCACCACCGTGGTGTGCCTTGACGATTACCACTCCCTCGACCGGACCGGCCGCAAGGAGAAAGGTGTCACTGCTCTTGACCCACGAGCCAACGACTTTGACCTCATGTACGAGCAGACCAAGGCCATCAAGGACGGTCTCTCTATTGAGAAGCCCATCTACAACCATGTCACTGGTCTTCTCGACCCTGCCGAGACCATCAAGCCCCCTAAGATCTATGTCATTGAAGGTCTCCACCCAATGTAAGCATAATTCAATCACCTTTTACTTAAATTTGATCTGTGTGGTGTTTTGAGAAGATAATTAGGCAATATCTATGATACCTTATCATCATTCATCAACCCAATATCTGTTTTGTGGTCAAGGAATTGTGCATGTGTCCTTGTCACCTTCCCTTGGTGGGCCTTTCTTATTGCTTTGGCCCATTCTAATTATAACCATTTATTTATTTTATCATGATCATTATTCAATTAATGTTTTATTTTTGGGGTTATTCTTATTGTCAGAATACAAAAATTACAATGGGACGTTAACTTGAATTTTTAATTGAGTTGATCCTCTAATATGATATTAGAATCTGATATCTCATGGTTCCAATTTGTTTTGTGCGTATCTAATTTGATGGGATTATGACAACATTTAGGTACGATGAGCGTGTGAGGGGACTCTTGGACTTCAGTATATACTTGGACATCAGCAATGAGGTCAAATTTGCATGGAAGATTCAGGTAAAAAACCAAGTTCATGCATCATTCAAATCATGATCTTGTAGTGTTTTGCTTTGGCCTGATTGTGTTACAATCATTGCAGAGGGACATGGCAGAGAGGGGGCACAGTCTTGAGAGCATCAAGGCCAGTATCGAAGCCCGAAAACCAGACTTCGATGCTTACATTGGTACCTAGTCCTAATCCTATGACTTAAGTGAACTTGGGAGTTCATGTTTCATGTTTGTGTTTGTGAGACTGAGTTATGTTTTGGTTTTGGTGCAGACCCACAAAAGCAATACGCTGATGCTGTGATCGAAGTGTTGCCGACTCAGCTGATCCCAGGCGACAACGAAGGGAAGGTCCTGAGAGTGAGGCTGATCATGAAGGAAGGAGTCAAGTTCTTCAACCCGGTGTACCTCTTCGATGAAGGCTCCACCATTAATTGGATACCTTGTGGGAGGAAGCTCACCTGCTCTTACCCTGGCATCAAGTTCTCATATGGCCCCGAGACTTACTATGGCAATGAGGTATATATATATAAAACTATAATTGAACTTTCAACTATCAGGTTGAGCTTTTCTGCTTCTTACACGACATGTTTTGTCAGATGATGATGTTCTTTGTTTTGTCATAGGTTTCTGTTCTTGAGATGGATGGACAATTTGACAGATTAGATGAGCTCATCTATGTAGAGAGCCACCTTAGCAACATCTCCACCAAGTTCTATGGTGAGGTGACTCAGCAGATGTTGAAGCACAATGATTTCCCAGGAAGCAACAATGGGACTGGTCTGTTTCAGACCATTGTTGGGTTGAAGATCAGAGACCTGTACGAGCAGCTCACCGCCAGCAGGGCTTCGGCTCCATTAGAAGCTTCGAAAGCCTAGAGTTTGTATATTAGACATGGCGATGAGTTTCTAAAGTCCTGGTCTTGTTCAGTTTTCTTTATCTTCTTTTTTTCTTCCCACTCCTCCATCTTTCGTGTATTTGAGTATTGGATCTTTCTGTCATAAGAACATGGACATTGTATCTATATTCTGTTGTTATTCTGTAACATAGAGAGCCCAGAAAGCAGAGGTGAAAATTCAGTTCATAAACAAGATTTGAAACCCTTTCGGCAGTTTCATTTGATTCGCATGCTGCTCCAGGAACAATTATTAGGGGTAATCTCACTTGGTTACTCTCAAGTATATACATATTTCTCAATCAATTGCCTCTTAGTTAGAAAAAGTTTGGACAACCCCTAAGTTTTTAGGGTCTTATTTTGCCCCATTCCTTGTTACTTTTGTGTGAAAGGATGAAAATACATATTCTTATATGAGGGTATTTTCGTCATTTTATATTAACGCGGGTTGCAAAATGTTATTTTTTTTAACTTTCGTGTAGTTAGTTAGATTGATGAGAATGACGCATACTTAAGAGCAACTTAGTGACATTATAAGTAAATCTTATTTTGTTTTATTACAGTTCCCTTGTTTTTTAGGCTTTTTCATAATACAAAAACATAACAGAGTAATATTCTCTCCATCGATAATATACGTAGAACAAACAAGAAAATGACAAGTTTCTTCTTGGAATGTTAGAGTACGTATAGTGGGATTGAAGAAGGCGACGATGTTGAAGGCTATTGTAGGAGGACAAACGTTAAATCGGATGTCCTTATCAGATGCTGATGTCAGACGTCGAAGTTAGCGTCTCTTCCCCAAGATGCCGATGTCGTCTCTGTCGCAACCAACAGCTAGCTGCCACGTGGCCCACAATTTTTTAAAAAATAAAATAAATGATTTTTCCTCCAAATACCACCCCCATTCTATCCTCTATTTTTCAATCTTTCACCTTACTCTTTTCACTCTCAACTCATCCTTCACACACTCTGATCCGAGTTGCAATATCAAGCGAATAACAATAATAAAATTTGTCCCGACTATTCATTAACGAAGACAATTTCAAACATGTGGTTGCATCGTGGGATCAATCTCAACCTTACCAAGTGCTTAACTCACAATCACATAACTGTTCAAAGGATCATCGAGAGGTTGAAAAAGTTTAATCGTTATTTTTTGTATGATCAAACAACGTAAAGTCAGTAATCATACAACCAGGTTTACGAGAAGGTCGTGAAGTTGTACGAGCAGCATGAAAAACCCCAAACCTTCACCTATCGGTAGTATGAGCCAAAATGGACCGATGAGGTAGGCAGTCAAGCCGAAAAACAGACAGGGTTGGTACATACAACTCGTCTCCAACACCGTCATTAACGGGTCATGGTTCCGGTTCACAATCAGAATGGACCCCAGATCTCCTAGAAGAAGCTCCATCCCCACCCTCGCAATTGTGTTTACAAGAAATGAAGACAACCAAAAAAAAACAGAGGAACAAGACTCAAATAGGGCATGATAATTTAGACATCCCAAAGAAAAAAATATATTAGGATGACTAAATGGGATGAATTGATTGCCCAACTGTTCGTGTTGGAGAAAATGACAGATCTCAAATGACACTAGAACAACTAGCAGTTCATCGTAGCCGACTATAGAGGCTCATGGCCATGGTGTAGCTAAGTTTAGTTGTTTTTAGCATACAAATAACTTTTTATTGATATGAAAATGAAATGATCATGTGGATTGTACATTAGTGGAAATGAAATAACATGACGAGATATAGTTTCGGTGACAGGCGAAATACTGGTTCCCTATTCATGTTGTGAGTGGTGCAGTGAATCCCGATGACTTTCTCCGTCTCGACTTGAACATGCCTGTTGTGTCGCAACATCCGCTGAAGGAGTAAACCAGGGAAATGAGGAGGCTAAGAAACAGAAGATGTTTGTTCTTCAAAGACCGGGGTGTGGCTCCTCTGGAACACCCCGATGTGCTCGACGGGTTTCATGATGAACAATGAGGCTGCTTGGTGCACCTCGCTGTCGCCCCGTCGGGGCCACCTTCCCTAACATAACTGTTGTGGTCGATTCCATTTTGCGTTGAGCTGTTTGATCCTCCTGTCCTAGTAAGGAAGAGGGAGACGTACGATCCTTCCGGCTGTCCGCTAAGGTTGGCCACAGGGATATAATCCTCTTGGAGAGGCTTGGGAAGATGAGGGTTTCCTTCCTGGTGGCGTCCGTCTTCCGAGGGATGCACTCTAGGACGTGTATCCACAATCATACGAATTTGGAGCAACATTGCTCTCACCCGTTGTGTTTGGTGCATGTTCTACATCTCCTGATCAGTGTTGATCGGTTCTGCAAAGACCCACTCTTGTTGCCGGATCAGTCTCCAGGGGCAATCTCCTCGTGGTCGGGAAGCCTCAACCTAATCATGCATGGGGAGGCAGGTGGGGTAGGCCCATTTGGTCGGGTCCACCTGTCTCATAATTTCTGGTTGGCATACAAGGTGGGATTAGGCTCCAGGTCCCCGTCAGTAAGGGCTCATTCCTCCATGGAAAAGCTCTAAAAACCTTGAAGGGCTGAGCTAGGAGTCTTGGGGGTTGTCTTGTGAAGAGTTTGGAGAAACCCTAGTTGTGGGTATTGAGGGTTGGGTCGTTTGAAGGCATGGTGAGGTGTTTTTCAGAGGTCTGGTAGCTGGGTTTGTGGTTGTAGGAGGATCCATGGAGGTTTGGGAGGTTGTTGCAGGTTTTGGGGTCTCTGGTGAAGAGGGCCGGTACGAGGAACGTACCGTGGCCCGTGCCGGGCCGGTACGCTCCGCGTACCGTAGCTCGCACCGGTACGGTGAGACCCGCGGTCCGTGAGCCGGACCGGGCCGGTAGAGCCCGCGCGCCGTAGGCCATACCGCACCGGTGAGGCTTACGGTCCGTGGACCATGCCGGGCCGGTACACCCCACGTGCCGTAGGCCTTACCGTAGAGGTTGTCAGACTTGTGTTGGGACTTGGTGTGGTTAGAGTTTCATTGCTTGGTTCATCTCCGAGGCCTAATCTTCGTGTTTCTGTTCTCGTAGACCGTGTTTCCGAGCTTCGTCAAGGGTGATTGGAGAGGATCGGTAGTGGCACTACATCAAAGGTCGGCTCTTCAAGAGGTAGGGATTTCCTCGCCTTCTTCGTGATAAGAAATGGCTAGATGGCATGGTTAGGTTGATAACCGGAATCACATGCTAGAGATTACCATCTAGGTTGTGCTCACTAGCGTAGAATGCTTTCAATACTTGGGCGTCCCGGGCCACCTAGTGCCCGTGGGCTTATGTCTTTGCCGTGCTGGTAGAAGGCCAT